>CANXYI010210122.1:0-12036 GCA_948208565.1 Hura crepitans
ATGTGATAATTTATTGCATGTATTTTATGAATATTATGTTGATTTATACATTTAATTATTTGTCCCTTTTTGTCTATTTATTGATTCTATTATTCATACTAATATTGTGTTTTATTGTTATATGAGTTGTTTAATGTTTTAGAGTTTTAATTGACCTTTTTTTTGCCCTCTTATCAAACAACCAATGAGGAGATTCTTTATTATTCGTACATTTTTACTTATTATTTTTTATTCTTTCTTCTTTTTACCTTTTGATTATTTTCTTTATTATTATTCATTATTTTTGTAGCTAGATTGTATTTTAGGTAATTTCAATGTAGTTTTATTTTCATTAAGTTAAAATGATTTTAGGTAATTTCTTTATAATTTTTATTTCCTTTTCAGTTAGAATGTATTTTAGATAATTGTCATGTAATTTAATTTTTATTTTTTTATTATTTTCATGTATATTTTGTGAATGTTATAATAGGTAAAAAATGATTTTTCAAACGTTGTCAAAAAAAATAACCAAATCATTTTTATACATAATCGATTGATGTTTTCCTAATAAAACGAGTTTTGATATTTTCTTAATATAAGTAAATAATAATAAAATCTGTTTTTTTAAAAATTGGCATGCAAGAATCAAAGTTTTCAAAATAATCAATTAACCAATTTTATATATGATATTCTTTAATCTCATATATTTTTTTTATGTAAATATATATGTTTTATTATTTATTTATGTGATTGAGTTTTTTATTTTAATTTTAAAACTTAAGAAAAATGATAAAATTATAAATTTAATATAAAATTTCATATTAACTTGAGATATAAATAAGAGTAGGGTATTGAATTGCTTTAGTTTTGGCCTTGCAAGATATTTTCTAACTCTAGTTGAGTGGCGACTTCTACCTTCTTGTACCTAACTCGCTCTTTCTAGTCTAATCGAATAGGAATGATTGAAGATTCCTCTAATTTCCTATTCAATTTTTGAGATTGGAGATGTAAGATTTAGATTGTGTCTTTGGTTGTTTCAGTTTGACTAGCCTCAAAAAGGAAGGGACGTGAATAGTTGGCAACTACTTGTTTAAAAGGTCCCTCTTTTTTCAAATTATTGCTTAGTTTCTATTGATTTTCATGTCTATCCGTCTTTCAGATATGTTATTTTGCTCTTTTTTCGTCTCTTGAAAATTTCTCTAATTCTTGGGTCTTGACAATAGAGGGTTATTATTAAAAAATTATCTTTTTCATGTTTTTTTTATGTTATTTTCCTGTTTCAAATCTGCTATATTATTTTTTATGACCTCCTTTTAATTCTACTTTGCTTTTAATAAATATTATTCTTCTTCTCTCTCTCTCTTTTTTAGCTGCGCATACTGTTAATTTTTATTAAGGGTATTTCTAGTTTCTTATATTATTTGTGTGGCCTTTAAGAAGAGTTACGTTTTTATCGCAGGTCCCTTTTTGTCTATTGTGCATGTTGTTTGCTGGTTTTCTGGTTTTCGAGTTGTTTTATTCTATTTTGACTTTTATGCTTGCATTTATCCTTAAACTTGTTCTATATGCTAATATTTAGCTATACATGTCTTGATTATGCCGTTAGTTTTCATAGGTATCTCAATATATCTACTTATTCAAAACGTTTTCAGATATTGATAAAAAAATATTAATTTTTCTAATGGTTTTTCATTGCTACTTAGTGATAAATGGGACCCTAAAACTTCATTATGCTTCTTTTATTTAAAATTTTGCCCCTCTAAAAGTATAATATGTATATCTTTATGTAGAAATTAAACTCCTAAGATACTACATTTGACTACATGAAAGTTCATGTTATTATTTCTGGAGATGTTGGTAGACTTTAAATAAAAGAAACATGAATGATGTGTAAAAAAAAAGAACCTGAGGGCATAATAAAAATAACAACTAAGAAATAAAAAATAAATTTTATAAACAATATGATGGATACTGTTAATGCTGACAATTTTTATGCTCATTTAAAAGAAATCAATACTGATCCTTTTTAAATGAACATAAGTTTTCACCATTTTGTTTTTGGCTACAACAAAATAATACATGTTAATGAACTTAAATGGCTTCACTTATTATTGTTAACGTTATTCATTGCTCCTTAATTGCTTTCACCAACCTTTCCCAACTGCCCTTAATGTCTTAGTTGACCTTATTTTTGTAGAGGGGAATTCAATGTGTGCACAATGCAAAATATGGTGTTAACTTAATTTTTTTGCTCAAAATCACTTTCTTTTAACTAATGCCAAATTCTAGTGATCAGATTTATCTATTGTCCAGAAATTAAAACTATAATTTCTCATTAACTTTTTTTTTTCTACTGGTTCCTCAGAAGACAACTGGCAAATTCCTTTCCAGAAGTAACATTTGAATTTTGAATTATTATTATTATTATTATTGTTGTTGTTGTTGTTGTTGTTGTTATTATTGTATTATATCTGGGCCCAAGTTAGATTGGCCTAATCCTAGTCTTTAACTAAATGGACCCGAGTCCAAGGCCCAATATTATCATATTTTTTATTTTTGTATTGTATTGGCCTTGAGTCTCATTTAGGTTGGCCTGATTTATTTTGATTTGTAATTAAGTGGACTTAGGCCTAGGGCCCAATATTATTTGTAACTTTCAACTTTGATTTATTCATTTATTGTATTGGATTAGCCCAACTTATTTGATTTGTAATTAAAATTGGACTTTGAGCCTCAAGCTCAATATAATTTTTAAAAAGAGTGTTGATTTCTGGCCCCAGCCTATTTTTTACATATGTGTTTTAATTTTATTTTTGATTATTGGGCTTAACAAATTGTAATGAGTCATGCTATCGCTTATAAATAATTACCTTATAACAATAATATTGATACCAACATGAATGAAGAGAAAAATAAAAATAATGATAATGAGAGGCACAAAATTAATAATAATGGTTAATATATATACATTTCGGGGTTATTGAAATCATTAAAAAAGCCTTCAACAAAATTGGGTATCTGCACTTAGAGATGGAAGAATTTTTGTAATCATAGCAATAAAAAATCTTCCTATTAATGCTCTAGTCCAACGAAGATAAGAGGAAAAGAAAAAGTAGAGGAACTTCTTCTAAGGCTAAAAGAAAAGATTCCAAGCTTGGGATTCAAATAATGAAAGGTGTCTTGGAGAAGAATGCATACAAATGGCCCTGGCACTGACCTAAATTAGGACATTAGGATTAAATAACATTAACGGAATAGCGCGTCATCTATGATTTTATCATGAGAAATTGAAGCATTAAAGTAATCTAAAGATTCTAAAAAAAGGGTGAAACTCACATTGCAATTTTCTAAGGTGTCCTAGCAGTAGCATTTCTTTTGCTAATGTCATAGCGATGAAACTTAGTTTGGTAAGGTGTCTTAATCTTATCTCTTACTCTAAAAGTCTTGAGATTCCTATAATAGTTGAAAAATGGGACTAAAGCCACTAGCTAACTTCTTGGGTTTTTATGTGTTTTTAATATTTTGTTGTTTTAAAATGAGTTGGAAAATCATACTGCAGGCACCGACTTGAAAAGGTGAGAAAAGGCAATAATAACATATAAGATCCTTCGTACTTTAAAGGTATCTAGCGAGAGTAAAACAAAGCCAAAGCCTTCATGAAAGCTTGGTGGACCTCTATTCACGAGTAAGGTATATGTTTCTATCATATACGACTATTGTTCATGTCTGATAGAGCTACTAATGATAATCGATGTAGAGGTTTAGCTTTAACAAAGCTAGACATGTTTAGCTAAGTGTAATACTTAGACAACAAGACCTTAACTTTGCTTTATATAAATGTGGTATAACTTAACCTGAAGAATTGATAAACAAAAGAATATTTTTAAGATAGATATGAGTCTAAGGAACAGCTAGAAAAGACTCTTGATTTCTTCAAATTCAAATGCTTGGAAAAACTTGGTGCATTTGCACGAAGGCTAATAAGTAGTAATATTGAGAATTTTGTGCAAAAATTGTATTTAATAAATTTTACTAGTAGAAATGATGTAGTCTATTTTAAAAGAGAACTAGTATCCAATGATCGAGAAATTGTTGAAACGCATATAGTTAATCATAAAAAGTATTGTAACTATAGGGATCATACAAGAATATTAACTTTGTTTAATATTATTATTAGATTTATAGATCGTTTGTTGGTAGAAAATAATTTTTTATGGTTTTTAAATGTCCATAAATTGTCAGTTCCTTAATTGTCTACCTATAGATTATGTAGTGGATAACGATCTAGAAATATTATTGTTAAATATTATTATTTGATCTTATCAATTCTCTGAATGATTCTTTTAAAAATTTAATACATCTATAAAAAAATTTTCAGGCCATTTATAAGAATTAGGTTTATGATAGAGCGAGTTTAAAAGTTATTTTCTCAGTAATAGAGAATTGTTGGGTTTTGTTGCGAGTTTTCGTTACCAAAATGAGTATGAAAAATTGAAAAAAGCTTGAAATTTAAGATTTCACTTCCAAAAATAATTTTAGATCCTTGAGTAATTATATAATTCCACACCAAAAAAGTGAAAAAAAAAATTGTTTTGCAATATTTTAGTATAAAGAAAACTCACATTAGTAGTATTAGAGCTTTTGTTAGAAGTTTTGGAGGTAGAACAAAAAATTTAGGACATGATTTAAAAGAAAAAGAAGTTTAAGGGTTAAAGTAAGAGTAGTAACCTACTATAGCAGGTAATAAAAAGTTTTTAAATATAAAGTTTTAAGTTCAAAGAGTTTTTAGATACAAAATTTAATTAAAGGAGATAGTAGATGCAGAAGCTTTAGTTAAGGGACTACCTGTGAAAAGTATTATATTTTTATATAAAAAGGTTTTCCTCATATTTTGGCTTAATCTTATGTTTCTTTCTTATAATGTTGATGGTGCAGCACACTTATACCTGACCAGCAGTCAGTTTAGATACAAGATGTCACGTGTTTGGTTTAACTACTATTTAGACTCTTTATTTAATTATCTCAATTTACATACTAATTTTGGGATTCCTTAAAGTATTTTACATTGAATGAAATTCCTAGTAACACTCCTAATAATTTCTAATATTTTACCATGCAAAATATTTGTGTAAATATTTCCATGATCACATTATTATATTTCTACTTTCATATTATTTTTTATATATAAAGTTATAATCTAATAGGTCTATTTCTCGTATTTAAGAATAAAAGTTACTTAACATTTAAGAATTAATTTTTTTTATATATATAAATAATTTTCAGACTTGGAAGCATTGCTTCAAAAATTTTTAAAAATATTGAAGTAATTTAAGCAATTTAAGGCTAATTGTAACAAAACTAAAAGGGACAAATCCTAAACTATTTCTATATATTTGCCCCTTTAAGTCATTTTTTTCTTGAAAAAAAAAAGGATCATTGCCATTTCAAGAAAACGGTTCACTTATCAAAAAAAAAAATTAATGGTAAATTTGGATTAAATGTATTAAAAGTATATATGAATTATTTTTTGGGATAATTATAAATTTTATCTCAATATTTATGAGTTATAACAATTGAAGTATTAATGTATTCTTTTTTCATCTTTATTTTTCTTGCTTTTTTTGTCAATTTTTATTTTTAATAATAATAATAATAATTTTTTAATAAAAAATATTTTTAAAAGAATAAGTTATTTTTAAAAATTTTTATGAATTATTAATATTTAAAAATAGTTGAAATAAATTGATATTAAGAAAATTAATATGAAATTAAATCAATCAATCTGATTCTTTATAATTAATTGATAAAAAATTTTAATAAATTAATTAACAATAAAATAAATTATTTAAAAGTCAAAAAATTATGAAAATTTTTAAAATAATCACAAATCATTATTAATTTAATACTGTGATTTTTTAAATTTTAAAACAAAACAAAATGCATAATGCATAAAAATTCATATATAAAATTAAAAAATCATAAAAAGTAATATAGTTTTCAAAATAATCTAAAATTTTACTATGATAACAGTAATTATAAGTCACATAAAGTAAAAAGTTTTCTTGAATTTTTTATTTATAAATTAATTAATATGTATTTTTTTGTAAAATTTATTATATAAATCTTATCAAATTCAATATATCACAAGAAATTAAAAAATAAAAATATTAAATTAATCACTATACTTTTTTGTAACAAGATTAATAATTACATAAAATATTTGATTCTTATTTTTAGTAAAAAAATATTTAATTCATAGGTATAAATATAAAATTGATTATAATTATCTTTTTTTAAAAAAATTAAGAAGATGAAAAAAGAGAAATAATAAAAATATAGGAAAGATTAGAGTAAAAAAAAAGTGATAATGTCAATAATTTTTTAAATAATATTTCTAATAGATAATAAGAATAAACATATAATTCATAACACAATTATAATCCAACCAACTAATTTGAAATATACAAATTCATAATTTTAGATTATACTACCAATTAGACATCTTAAATAAATTAAATCATTTACTAATTATAATCCACTCAATTTATATTTAAACACCCCGATGCTGTGGGAGATGAGATTCTTAAAGTCCCTGTTGTTAATTGGTTTTCGGTCCTGGCTTTTAATCTTTTCGAGTTAGCTGTTCTCAATATAACCCATTTTTTACATTGCAAGTATGGGGCAATTCAGCCAACTGCTGATGCTGGTTGAATCTGCAAGCATTTTTGTTCAATTTATTAAAGATGGTTGAACTTGCAGATAATTATATTGCTAGCCTTGTTCTCAAGTACAGTAGTCATCTCAAGAGGAAAGCAGAAGGAACGTCTACTTTCCCCCTTTTGAGGTGTTTTCTTGCTGCAGTTTTTTTTTTTTCAAATAATTTAGAATTTTTTTGCTTCCTTCATCATTACTTCAGACTCAAGTTTGAATAAAACTCAATTAAAATAATTGCACTTTAGCATTTCAAATTAGTTAAATGATAGTCCATGATACCAAAGCTTAAATTTTTAACTTTCACTTATTTGATGTGACAAAGGGAGATTCTCATTATTCACATAATAGGGACTTCTTCATATTACAACCTTTGAGAATGTGAAAAAACCTGAGACTCCATGGTATGCAAACTTCTTAAAGTTTGTGGAATATCAATGTGGCCTAATGGTTTATTTGATAACTGCTTTTATTACTGAAGTTTCCAGTGCTCTTTATTTTTCCATAGCTCAGGTCCGTCGCGGTTGTGGATCAGTTAGGACCTCATTGTGCAGAAAGCTCCATTCTATTGGTTGTTGGTTGGTTGGTATCACAAATTGCCGTTGTCCGGAATGATGCGAGTAACTTACCTATTAATCTTACTTTTAAAGTACGGTTACTCTGGTCCATAATGAAGTTGCACACGGGCTCTCGTGCTGACTAGTTGGTGGAACAGAACCAATGTTCTTATATGATATTTGGAGGCTCATGCGTGGCTTTAAAATTTGCATCATCTCCACTCTTAAAATTATTCTTCTGCAACTTTTTCTTTAAACCAGATAAATTCTGTGGCTGACAAGGTTGAGAAGCGAATATTGACCAATGATATGGTAAACACTCTCAATTTGTTAATTTCTCATTCAAAGTGATTTTTTACTAAATAATTGCTTTTGTTGCTTAAATGTCTACTGCCTCGTGGGTTCTTTATACGATGCTTGTAGGTATTCATGTATGGAGGTGTGGGCCTGTTGCAATCTGACTTTACCTTAGCAGGTGTTGCAAAGGCTTTTAGGGTTCACCCATTGCGCCTTTTTTTTTTCCTACCATTTTTTTTTCTCTATTTTTCCTAAATTAGAGTCATATTGAAGATGTATTTAATGGATATATAGCCTCTCAATCAGTTGCTGCTTCTAAAATTGCTGAATCTGACATTAAAGCCATCAGTCAGCTTCTGCTATATTTGATTGCAACTGCTTGTTCTATGATTCCAAAATCTGGTATTACCTTTATGGGGTAATATTGCAATGATTGGATCTGGATTTATTTTTTCCAATGTAGGCTCCTGATGAAGAATTTGAAGGATATCTTAGGCATCTTATAGGTGACCATTGTACTGGTGATCATCAGGTAATCTGTGTCAATATGATTGTCTCTTTTGCTGTTATATTGATATGATTGTATCCATATAACAGAACAAGTAGGTCAAGTTAGTTGTCTGTCGCAAATCATAATGAGGCTTGCATGTATTGGTGTTGGACAAATGTTATCTCATCTTCTTCCCTTTTTGATCATTTTATGCTACTTTGATGGGTATCATGTGCTTTAAGGACATTTTTTAATGTGGTTTGGTGCATCAATTGAAGAAAGTCAAGGACATATTCTTGTTAGATATAATGTAGTCTCTTATTGTTGTTCAAGCAGATATGTTCTTTGGTCAATATTTCCATTGGACTTTCATCGAGAGGCCATCATTGACTCTGTTTTGTTATGGTTGTTCCTGAATGTCACTTTCTTTTTTATTTTTTATTTTTTGTATTATAAAATATGCACCAAATATGCCCACAAGTCCATGTTTTCCACTATGCTCTTTCCCATGCACTTCATAACTTGATATAGTCTCAACTTTTGCCTTCTTTATCTCACATGGCTTTGTTGCCTGAAAGGATCACCGAATTGTTGCATCATGACAAGTTGCCAGTGCCTATGGTATGTTTTTGGAAGTTTTACTTTTTCGTTCTGAGAAATGCAATTAAATTGTCTTTTGGTAATCCAGTTGGAATTACTGTCAAGTAATTCTCTCTCTGTATATTAAGTGCCGAAATATAATCATCCTTGCCGGAACAAACATTGCAGAGCTGGACAGTGAATGGGAGTGTTTTACAGAATTATCAAGATCTTATGATCTGCCAGCAATGTTGGAAATATCTGTGTCAAAATGCATCACCACAAATCTTTCCGATGTAAGTATAGTAATTTACCATTTTATGATCTGCTATAATATATGGAGAAAATTATGTCAGTTATTTTCTACAGTGCTGGTCAAGCATGTCAACTAACAATTATAAAAAAATGATTGCGTTCTTGTGATATTATTAACCTATATTGTGTTGTGCTCTAGAAAATATTTATGTTCATGTACATGATGCTGCTCTTCTATTTTTTTATGACGCATTATTGTGTTCAAAAAATTGCACGTAGAAATTGCTCAGCCTCTATCGAAACTGTGCATTGAGTTCCCAGATCTCAATATTGGTAAATTTCTCAAAATTAGTTCAGACTTCTGTTTGGGAACATAATTTCTATTCTTCTCCTCTTATTTTGGTTGTCCTTTGCAGTATGAAGGAGTCTGTCGCTAATCCAGAAATGGGTCTCTGGTAGTTACCTTTGAAGGCAAGGTGAGTGACAATTCGACTGTGTATCCAACTTATTGTAAATTTCTATAAATTGTTTGAAATGCTTCCCGATTGGTTGCAGAAGCAAGCACAGACTGATTTAGCTGTAGAAGCATTATGCAAAAAAGTTCCCTTGCGGGGCATTTTCTGAGATCAACCAAGTTTGCAGTTCTGTTCATCTTTGAATCATTGCCATTGCCGTTGCCGTTGAAGCTTCATAGCGTGATAGCTCGTGCAATAGTTTTTGTAGCTTTATCATACAGAGAGCTGGTGGTCCGCTTCGGAATCAATCTAAAGATCGGATGATCAGGAGGGTTCCCCCTTTGAAACGAGAGAAAAAGATAAAAAGATACAGAGAAAACGACAGCAGCATAAGAAACATCGCAATCTTGGTCAGCTAACCAGTTGAATGGCTTTGTATCAGCTTTTAGCCAGAGCTGGATGAAGTCTGCAGCTCTATTGGAACAGTGGGACGATTTTGGTATCAAATAGTTATTTTATTGTTAGGAGATTTACCTTTATCTTCAATGGTACTTTGTTGCTTCTTTTACTTGATTCATCGTTGTTATCATCAGTATTAATTTGTTAGCATTAGCATTTAATGCAATCATTCATTTTGGCGAACAACACAGATATTATTGAGCTTAACCAACTCCATATGTTGGATGAGGATGCTTGAAATGCAGCTCAAATAACTACGTGATTACATGATTCAGGATAGCAGCTCTTTTTCCATTTCCTTTAACTTGTCGTAACAATGATGTTGTTTTTTTCCTTGCATGTAATGATAAATAGCCGCTTGTAAACAGAAGCAAATCGATGCAACCAAGCAAATTACATAACAGAATTCTCATTAACCAAAAGGATTGGTTAAATTTTTGAAGGTTCACAACAAAAGAATGTGAAAAAAATTAATCTTCAAAGACAAATGGGTGATGCAGTTGCTAGTAGTTCCTAAACAGTCTACGAACTCAAAGCACAAGTTCTGAATCCCGACTCTCACTAGCCCCTTGAATTGTTCATTGCAATATCAGAAACATGTGCTGAAGTTGTCTTATTCTTTCTCAGCCAAGTAGAACTGTGGCTATGATATAACCACCTCGAAAAAATTTATAAAGTCAAAACCCTGGAACTTATGCCTTGGGTTTGAGGTGCTTGACAGTCTCCCAAGTGTAATCTGGATCATCACGACCAAAATGACCATAAGCAGCAGTCTTCTGGTACCTGAAATTGCCTCCTCTTTTCAAGTCAAGATTGACAGCAATCATTCCAGGCCTGAAGTCGAAATTCTCCTTAATCAAAGCCAAAATATCTTTTTCTGGAACCTTGCCAGTCTTGTAAGTTTCCACAAAAACTGACAATGGTTCTGGCACTCCAATTGCATAAGAAACCTGCACAAGACAGCGCCTAGCAAGCCCTGAGGCCACTACACTCTTTGCTGCCTGTCTAACAATATATGCACCACTTCTGTCCACTTTAGTAGGATCCTTCCCTGAGAAAGCACCACCACCATGAGCACCCCATCCACCATAGGTATCGATAATAATCTTTCGACCAGTAAGTCCTGCATCTCCATGGGGTCCTCCAATGACAAAACGACCAGAAGGATTAAGGTGGAAGATAGTCTTGTCATCAAGATATTGAGCCGAGATAACGGGTTTAATCACATGCTCTTTCAAATCTGCTGCAATCTGTTCATTTGTAACAGTCTCGTCATGTTGGGTTGAAATAAGAACGGTATGAACCCTAACAGGCACCATGGCTCCATTATCGTTCTTATACTCAATTGTAACTTGTGTCTTACCATCTGGCCTCAACCATGGGCATGTCTTGTTCTTTCTGACCTCAGTGAGCTTGGCACCAAGCTTAGTAGCAAGTACATGAGTTAGTGGCATGAGCTCTGGTGTTTCATCGGTGGCATAGCCAAACATATGACCTTGATCACCAGCTCCGATTTCGTCAGGTTTCTTGGAGAGATGGCCATGAACTCCTTGAGCAATATCAGGACTCTGCTGCTCAATATTAACAAGAACCTTGCAATTGTCAGCATCAAGACCAACATCAGCTGATGTGAAACCAATTCCTCTACAAGTATCTCTAACTATTTTCTCATAATCCACTTTAGCCTTAGTTGTGATTTCACCAAAGACCATGACCATGTTAGTCTTTGTGCAGGTCTCACAGGCAACCTTGCTCTCTGGATCTTGCTCTAAGCAGGCATCAAGAATGGCATCTGATACTTGGTCGCAAAGCTTGTCAGGATGCCCCTCATTTACAGACTCAGAAGTGAAAAGAAAGGTATCCATATCTCAACTGAACTAGATCATCCACAAAAGAACAACAACATCTATCAATCACCAATGCATGTATTCCACGTAAAAGATGCAACATTTAAGGATTGTGGAAATCTCTCACTTCATAAGCACCATTCATTATCTTCGATCATAGTTTACGATCATTTTATTGCGCTATTGCTAATTAAAGGGATGAATCTCACTGAATTAACAGATTTTGTGAACGGTATTCGTTGTCCTCAGGGAAAGTATTTACTTTAAGGCACGCGATAGCAAAAATTAATTTTCTTTCAATCACATTTTATTATTTCACAATCAATTAATAAAATTACGGAACCGGTGAGAATTTTCGAGCTCAATAGAATTCAAAAGATCGCAAGTATCTGGATCCAAAATCATGA
>CANXYI010210149.1:0-10836 GCA_948208565.1 Hura crepitans
TTGAGATTTGTGTTACTATCCACTCCTTACATAATTCACCATAATCTTCCATCGAAACTTTATTTTCTTGCTTTAGAAAGCTATTTAGGAACTTTGAAGACATGATTTAGGCGTTGAATGGACTTTTAGAGGGGTAAATTAAAGGAATAAAAGAAGAAAATAGAGAGGTGCTTAAGAGGGCGAGGCATCGACTACACAAGAAAAAGTGGAAAATATGTGGTACTATTCTTCTTTTGACTATTAAAAATGGTCATACAAATGGATGGTGGTGATCTCCTCTTGAAATTGATCTAATGGCATCTCTCTTTTTAAAACCTCTTTCTTTCAATATGTTCCTTCTAATAAAACCTTCTTTTTAACACCATATATGTCCAACAAAAGCATACCCTTCAAGACGTAAAATACTTAAAAACTTTTGCTCGAAAAATAAGTAAAATAGAAGTAATATAACACTTTAATCTTCATCATATCTTTGGAAAAATACTTCCAAATATTTAAAAATTCCAATTCTAATGCCAATAGACTATTTGGAATTTTTAAATAGTAGGTCACATCGATCATAGAATTTTATGAGCAAAAACTAAATATTTTACAGTTCAGATAAAACAAGTTCACTATTCAATTGACAATACCATAAAATTTTAATTGTCATTTTAAACCATCTAAATGTCTTTGTTTGCTCACAAAATTTTTCCCAAACTATTTTATGACTAATACTTCTATTCGGTCTTATTAGTGTGACTTAAGTCTCAAAAAACACTATTCACATCATCAAAAGTACTATTCATAATTTGAGATTTTTAGGGCAAGACAATTAAGATCATCGAGTTAAAAATTTGGCAGCATAAATACTATTTAGTGACACTATCCCAGTAGTAACTATAAGGAAAATGCACTATTATAATATCACAATCCAACTACATCTCCTCCTTCTCATATCATCATAAAACATATCATCTACACACATCTCATAATTAGACAACAAATATCATACACTCAATAAGCTATAACAATCATCATATCATAAAGATGTATCCATTATAAAGTTACAAAACACATTTTTTAATGATTTGGCACAATGCCTATATACATATAAGTGCTTATATACAACCTTACATAAAACATGAAAAAGTTACATATATCCAATATAAGTAACTCCACTTCGAAAGTCCATGATCTATTGTAAGTTCCTACTCCTATGTTCATAAAATGATATGAACTTACATATCATAAAAGCAAAGATGATACTAAGCTTTGCTGCTTAATGGTGTATCCAATAACATTTGAAGTACAAATTCTCATACGAGGCAGAATCTTAATAATTTATAAGAAGCATATAACATATAAGATATACAAGTAGCATATACAATTGAAGAATGTTACATGTAATTTAGAATATAGCTTTATATATGTTACATTTATTATTCTCAAGTGATTATTTACACATTCATTTTATTGTCATAGATTATATAAATTTCAATTAATTATCATGCGAATCTGATTATGTATAAAATCTTATTACTCTATTGATCATGCAATAATATACTTATCTCTTCCAATTACATATCTTTGTCTCATTCAAATTATTTAGCTACATGCTTAATATTCCATTTTCCTGCATGAATAACATCTATCACCTTTATAACTGTATATCATGGAATTCCATTTAATTTCATTACTTATCTTCTTGTGCTTTACTATTATATAGCATACATGTGTAATCATTATAAACATGATTCACTCTTCTGATCACTTCTCAATATTACTACATTTAATAAGTATTACTTCCTCATAATCAAAATATGTTGTTAATACTACTAACTCAAGTTATCATACTCCTTTCTACCCCTCTTTTAGGTTTTATATTACAAAATTCACACACATCATCTTTATAGTTTATCTATAAGAAGATGAATTACAATGTCCCACTAACATGTTATATTAAATCTAAGTCAAGTTAATAAATTCATTATCAATAATGATTTCAAACATATTTGTCATGCCACTTGTAATAATAAAAATTGTTTTGTAATAATTCATATAAGCTCACTACATCTAGACTTTTTTTTTAGTCAATTCTCATAATCATCTTAAAACATTAATTTACTTTATTTGTTGATACTCAATAGACATGATCTTGATACATGATAATTGGATAATGATATATGTAGGTTATTGAGTCAGGGCTTACGTATCTATAATCTCAATAGAGATATATAGTTCCTAGTTGAGGCTTATAGCTATACCCATAATATAGATAAATAGGACCTACTTTGGGCTTATGTGACTTTACTCGTATTAGCATAAATATGTATATAAACTACCCAGTCAAGGTTTACATTGTTATACCCACATCAAATTTAGGCCTAAGGGCCAAAATGTGGTACTAAAGTACCTTAACAATAGCTAATGTCCCCTATTAAGTAGCCAACCTATCTATAGTCGATTTCCTACAACCGTATAGTCATTACTTATATCTTAGTTATGTTTTACTGAGTTATCATTCTAATCACAATGTACATTATGTTTAATAATCATGAGTCACTTATAATTTACATCATCATATTTCCATTTGCTAAAATGGTCTGTGTATATCTTTATTTTCAATTTCTTCGCCATTCAGCCATGTGTCCTTATATAGATATGATTACATATCTTGTATATCAATTATTCAATATTAGGTCATCAATTATACTCATCACATGGCAAATTTAATTTATAGGTTAACTATTTCATTTAACATTATACATTAACATACAATTAAGATCTTGACATACTTTTATATAGTATATCATTAAAAGTTTATCTAACATAATCACATGATTTTCTCATTAAATATATTAAACTTATCAAAACCACCTCTTTGACATGCCATAAGCCAGAATATCTCTCACATTCAAGCAATCAAAGCTTTAGCTAAGAGTAGCTAAATATGCCTTCTTTTACATAATGGCATATTATCATAAAAGTGCATTATACTAATAATTAAAAATCCATTTTAAAGTTTAAGAAACATTACCAACTTAATCATCATTATTATCACAATTAACCATTAGATTACTCTTTCCTAAGCTCATCTATGTACATGAGTTAACATTTCTTTCAATTACATGTGGCATACCCCTTAATCATGATTTTTAGCATTATTTGCACTTTCATTAACATTTCCATTCAATTTATGCAACTTATCTCAATTTCATAATTTCAATATCTAATCTCACATTACCATATACATAAATATTACATAAACTATAAAGGTCATACATTGCTTCATACGGCCATAGCAAGTTACACAAATTTATTACATCATTCCCTCATGCCATATACATAAAACAATATATCCACTAAACTACACACAAATATATATCTTTTGGCTATACACATTAACACACCACATCTGTACTTTATCATTATGTCACCATTTAGTTAGGTTTATTTTACTTATAAGTTACCTCATTCGTCAAACAATGTATTTATGTCAGCAATTGCTTTATTTGTTACACACTTCCATAAGACACGTACACAAATTTGTACACACACACACACACATTTAATACATTAATGAAATTGGATACAAATACCATAAGCCTTTAAAAACTCAATCAATTCTTTGAGTGATTTTCTCTTTCCCTTTTATCCTTGATTCTCCTCTCTTCATTTACAAACATAAAAAAATCCATAATAAATTCTATAAGCTTTAATTATCTTTTTTAATGTATCTTTAGTTTAGACCTTATAATGCCCTATAAAAATATAAAATCCCAATAAAACCACTTACTTAATATTTGAGCACTATTCATCAAAGGAAGGAAACTTTAAAATTCTCTAAAAAAAAGAAAGATATCTTACTTTATTTTAGGGAATGAAAAAGCTATAACTTAACTAAACTTGGTGTGTAAATGATGGAATCGTTGGATTTTTAGAGGAGAAATACAAGAAAAGCAAGAGAATGGTCTTTTATTGTTAGTTGAAAATGGAGAAGAAAATAGGCAGATTTTAGGTTCTTCTCAACCCACACCATTACTTTTTATACTTCTTAAAACAAAGGCTTTGATTTAAATATTCATGATCCAAAAGCCCATTTAATCAAGTTCATAAAATCAATTTTTAAGACTATTTTAATTATGTTCTTCAATTTCATGATAAATTAAATAATCTTAATGTTTTAATAAATAACTTGTAAAAATAACACAAGGTCTCAAACAAATCATATAAAAAATTAAGAAAATAGACTTAAATTGACACTTTCAATATTATTTGATTTTTAGAAAATATCTCTTTATATTCAAAAATTGTAATTCTAGCCCGAGTAGAGTATTTAGAATATTTAAGTATGAGGATATGACATTCTAAGGTCAATCTGGGTAAAATATGATAATTACTGGTCCAGCCATTACTTAGTTACTATTCACAAAAGCTACGATAAAGACTTTACTTCTATTTTAAACCATCTCTCTGACTTCATTTTCTTTTCAAAATTTGCCCATAATTATTTTAAAATTAAGACTTTAGTGTAACTCGAACTCAAAAAATAATATTCATGTCTTGAGAAGTATTATTCATAACCTTGGGATTCTCAGGTGTTACATTTCTTTGCCTTTTAGAAGAATTTTGTCCTTTAAATTCTTAAGATCCCATTGTACGCTATGCCATCGACTTATTATTTCTTAACTAATACTTTTGATTTCCTAATTCCATGTTAACTATTTCAATGCTCTGCTCAATATTTTATAAACTTCCTTATGCTTTTATCATCTATTGCTTTAAACTTATTCCTTTTAATAGTCATCAACTGATTACTTCAACTATTGAACATTTTGTAGAATTTCATAATACTTAAGCATATGTAATTTAAGATCTTTCTTATTATCCTTATTCATTACATATCATTGTTACTTATTTGATTCCTTCTAACAAAATGATATTGTCATACTTCCATTGTGCCACTCTTATCCATAGATCCTTAGTAACAAATTCATTTCCATACATGGCTATTTCACTTACATTCCATAAGCACATTATTCCTTTTTGATGTAATCCACTTATATATACTAAGTAACTCTTCATTTTGACCATAATTTGAATGTATTAACTAAGTCTATACATTTATTTTTTTAAGGGTTCAAAAACATACTTCATACATGTTTTGATAATTTGAAGAAGCAATTTATTGATTCCTAGCTATATATACCCATACTATACATGATTATTAACCTATGCCATTCATATAATCCTTATATACTATGATTCGCCTAAATCGGAGCTCTAATACAATAAAATGTGATACTCGTCACCCGACCCGCTGTAAGATCTGATGAGGAACTACACACAACCAATATTAATATCCTTATACCAATATTCGTTATAAAGTTTTTGCTTTAGCTTGTCATTATAAGCCATTAATAGATATGCTTACTCCAATAACATAAGGAGCATTAACTATTAAGGATTGTTGGGTTAAAAATCCAATAGCATAATAGCTATCTGTTGACACTATCCTAGTTTTAACTTATAAGGAAAATGCACTTATAAGATCTCACAATCCAACTACAACTCACCCTTCTCATATCATGATAAAATATGTCATTTACATATATCTCATAATTATATAACAAACATCATATAGTCAACAAGCTATAATAATCATCATACCATACATACAAATATGGATCAAATATGAGGTTACAAAATATATCTATTAATGAATAGGCCTAATGCCTATATACATAAGTGTGCCTATATATAACCTTGCAAAAAAAAACATGTATATGCTACATATATCAAATATAAGAAACTCGACTCTAAAAGTCTTTGATCTACCTTAACTAGATGCTCCCACTTTCACATCACCATATGAATCTATGCATCACATAAACACAAATGACACACTAATCATTATAGCTTAGTGATGTATCTAATAACATTAGAAGCACAAGCACACATTCGCATACAGGGCACATTCATAATAATTTATAACATGTGTATGACATACATGACATACAACTAGTGTGTGTAACCATCTAAGATCATTACATAAAATTTAGAATATTCCCTTACATATGTCATAGTTATAGTTCTCAAGTGATTATTTAAACATTAATTTTGTTATTTTACATGATACAAACTTTAATCAATTATTATGTGATCTAACTATAAATTAAATCTCATTACTCTTTTGATCATGCAAAAATATACCTATCTCTTCCAATTGTATGTCTCCATCTCATTCATATTAATCAACTACATGCTTAATATTCCATTTACCTATATGAAAAATATCTATCACTATTATAATAGTATATCATGGAATTCTAATTAATTTTATCACTTAGATTCTTAAGATTTGCTATTATATAATGTACATGTATAATCATTTCTAATATGATTCACTCATCAAAGTAACTTCTCAATATTGCAACATTTAATAAGCATTATGCACTCATAATCATAAACACATTATTAATGCTAGTAACTCAAGTTATCATGCTCTTTTCTATGCCTATTTTAGGTTTTACATGCATATATACACACTTAACAAGAATGTCATCTTTACAATTTATCACTAAGAAGATTAATTACAATGTCTTACCAATAAATTATAGAAGCCTTTATACCAAAACAAAATTATGAATTAATTTATATAGCAATTCAATATTTACATAATCTTTAAGGTATTTAAGTAATCATACATTAAACATTTACTAGAACACATCACACATAAATACACTTTAAAGTACATAAGTTATGTTACATTCACCTATTAAGATATTATTTCATAAGAATATAACTACTACCATGTTTATTTATGCATATAGCATCATATATGTATACTCAATACATAATGTCCTCATTATTAAGTCCACAGCATGTTAATGAATTCATTTTCAATAAAGATTTCACACATATTTGCAATGCCAATTATAATCATTAAATATGTGTCTTAACAATTTATATAAATTTACTATGTCTTGACTTTTCTTCTATAATTTCTCATAATCATTATAAAAACAAAAATTTCCTTTACTAGTTAGTACATAATAGATAAGATCTTGATACTTGATAATGGCACTATGATATATGTACAATACCCAATTAGGGCTTATGTGTCCGTACTTATAATAAAGGTGTACAGTACTTAATTGGGGTTTACCTGACTATACCCAAAGTATAGTTGTATAATATCTTGTTTTAACTTATGTAGATGTACCCGTATCTTTATATACATGTTTATACAATGACTAATAAGGACTTACACAGCTATACCCATATCAAATATAGGCCTAGAGGCTAAAAAGTTGCACCATAGTACCATTATAGCTAGTTGTCTCTCTAGTTGATCGGTCAACCTATCAAGACTAGGCTATCTTCATTCATATGGGCATTACTTATTCCCTCTTTATATTTAATTAAGTTATCATTCCAATCATAACATAACTTATATTTAGTAATAATCATTTAATTATCATTTACATCATCATATTTCCATTTGCTATAAAGATCTTCATATATCACATTTCTAATTTTTAGGACATTTGACAATGCATCCATATATGGATATGATTGTGGATCTTGTATAACCATCATTCAATATTAGTTTATCAAATATACTCATCACATGGCAAGTTTAATTTATGACATAACTATTTCCTAATTTAAAATGACTCATTAAAAAACCATTAAGATCTCATTACACTTTCTTATTTTATATCATTACAATGTTATCTAACGTAATCACTTAGTTTTCTCATTAAACATATTGAACATATCTATAACACTCAAAAATCTTTACATAATGAATAGTAATAGCTAGGGTCATGAATAATGACTTTTAGAACATGATCAAGAATTTCTTATTCATCAAAGGATAAGGTTATAAGTATGTTGTGGGTATAATTTGGTTTGTAAATAAGGTTATTTGAAAACCTAATGAGTGACAATGAGTAAGATTTATGAATAGTAAATCTCAAAGTCATGAATATGGAAAGGGTATTTAACCCTACTGATTAAGAGTTTATGAATATAATTTGGTAATGAAATGAGAATATTCGACTGGAAATTGAATAGTAACAAATCTATAAGGTTAAGTTAATGATTAATATTTTAATTATTATGAATTCTGATTTTTGGATGAGGTTTATGCTTAAAGAGGAAAAAGAAAGAATTAAGGGGAAAAAGGGAATTGAAGGCATAAGGATGCAATTGTGGAGTATTTGAGCCTAGTAAGGTATGTGTATCTATGATAATATGATTTCACTTAAAAATGTTCCCAAAAGTGTTTTTTCTTTAAATGGAATATGCATATTCGGCCCTTGATGAGGATTTATATGTGGTAGCTTGAACAAAAGAAATGCACGTAGTATGTCTTAATTTCATGCTAGAAATAAGTTATGCAATTTGTTGATAATGACTATTAATGGTGGTTGATGCCTTTTAATTTACATTATGAGCATGCAATTAAGTGTTATAGTGATCAATTAATAATTTGAGTTGCCTATCTATGTTAGCATGGCTGAATGATATGAGGTTAAGTGGATGGTTAAGTTGTTAATTTTGAGCTAGTTAAATGATATGTATATTGACCATGATATGCTAAGGAGGCTGAATGCATGTTGTTTATGTTTATGACATATAAGTGGATGATTGTTTAAGCACATACTTTGAGTAAGTATAATCAAAAAAATGTGTAAATTTAAATATGTCGTAAAATATAAATATTATGTATATGTGTATGTTTAAAGGTAAATGGCCAATTATGATAATTAATACTTGTAATTCATGTTTAAAAATGTTAGATAAGTGTATTAAGGCATTTAATGATGTTGGAATAAAGTGATTATGCATGATACTATGTATGGACATGAAATATGGCGCATGATGTACTTGAATAAGGTAAATAAGTGCTTAAAGTCTTAATGTCTAAATAGCATTATGGTATATATGTTTATGATTATGATAAATATTAGGCATGTTAGAGCTTGTACATGATGCTATGAATGTCAATGATCATAAGAGCATGTATTAATATTTGAGACATGAATAAAAATAGGTGTAGCATACAAAAGAAGGTCATGGCTAAATAGCTTAGATATATGTATGTATTGTCATATGATACATGCAAAGGATGATCAATATATGTGATTAAATATGTGATCGTATACATGTAAGATAAGCTACGTTATGTAAATTAGTGCATGTATGATACATGAATGAAGTAACAGCTTATGATGGATTTTATGCATGTATATGCTTTATATTAAGCAAGAAATAAATAGTGCATGATTATATACATGTTTATAGAAATAAGGAATTGTGTTGATACATGTAAAGAAGGAAATAAGTATGGTTGAGAAATTATAAAGGCTTGGCCATATGGCCTATTTGCAATTAATTGTGTGTGTTCCATATAATACAAGAAATGGTAGATACATGGAATGAATTCAAAGTAAGTGATTATGTATATGTAAAATGAATGCATAATATAATGAAATGTAAAAATATACATTGATATTTATATGGCTGAATGTTTTAGCTTGATGGCCTTATTGTGTTTGAGGAATATTAAGTGTAAAATATGACATTTAAAATTTTTTTATTGTGCATGAATGATATGCACATGAGATTTGCAATTTCATGCTTTGTGATGTCATTTTGTCCGAAGCATGGGTGTGCCATTGTAACAACTTGAAAATCCTAACTCTCTTGAATAGTACTTCCTAGGATGAATAGTGCTTCCCAAAACTCGAGTTGCACAAAGTGTACCAATGAGGAGTATTAATTATGAGAGAATTTTAGGCAAAGTTTGAAGCTAATCTAAAGTCATTTGGATGGTTAAAAATGCTAAAGAACATTTTATAGCAATGTCTTGTGAATAGTGCCATGGGCAAAGTTGAATCATAAAATAAGTCAAAAGTTGCTCAAAATGACTTGAAAATATTACAACATATACTCAAATAATTATAATATTCAATTACCTTTGGAATAAAAATTTTTTATCATCAGAAAGTATTTTACTTAATTTTTAGGAAATAAAATATCTGAATTTTACAAGTTTTCCTTCATTTTTTGGGCTTGAGGTTTTAAAGGAATTTAGTGGAGGAATTTATCTAATTTTGGGGATAGAAATGAGGGAATTTCAATTTTCTGAGAAGGGATAAAAATTTTATAATGTGTTGGGGAAAATAATTTTTAAAAATTATAAATACCCAATTCCTTCCAAATCCCTCCATTTCTATCCCATTCTCTCTCCTAAATCCCTTTAAAAGCCAATGCTCACCTTTTCCTCCCTCTCTTCCATTTTTCTTCCTCTACACACAAACCCACCATTAAAAATTGGTCTTGATAGATAGAGCTACCTGAGCCAAACTCATAAACACCAAGAAGTCATGGTTTGGCGGAGTATCTCAAAAGGAATCTCGATTTCCCTCTTGAGATGAATATTGCTCATTTGACATTTGAGTAATTTTTTTAGTTTTGATATTTTTCCTAGGTTGCTCTAGTGCCCAAGATAGTATATATAGGATTATTTAGATTTTTAGAGTTTTCTATGATTTTATATAATTTTTTTAAAAAAATTGTACCTATTTTATTTATAGGTGAAAACTCGAACCGAGCTCTCTGAGGTATGGAAAAGGCCTAGGAGAACATGAACTGTCCCTAACAACCTATCTTAGTAAAGTGTAATCACCTTTAATTTGAATGAAATGTGTATAAATTTATTATGGACATTATGACATAATTTGGCATTTAATGCAATAATGGGTAGTAAATGAAATTGTTGTCATGAATGCATGTTAATGTGTGTAATGTGATGGCCTCAAACTTATTATGCATGTGTGA
>CANXYI010210290.1:0-11140 GCA_948208565.1 Hura crepitans
ATAAGTATAGAAAAATCATATTATAGGGTAAAATAAAATATCAGATCAAGGTAATCGATGGAATAGGGAAAGAATATGTCTACTAATTCAACAACAATAAAAAATTAAGTTATTAAGATTGGAGGGTTAGTGAGTGTGGTAAAATACAAGGTAGAAATAAAATAAAAAGGCATGGATTAGAATCTAGTGGAAATTATTAGTATTAATGAATAAAATATATGGAAAAATAGATGGTTGAATGTAAGCAATAAAATGAGTGGAATTGGAAATGAAACTAGACTGATTTGATGGAGTTACATGGAATGAATGAACAATGCCACTAATAAATGATAGTGGGTATGGCATGGAAATATGTATATTTTGCATAAAATAATGTGACTAAAATATGATGTAATAATGCTATTATATCTGAGATTGTGAGATAGCAATAATGGGGTATTAGGATGATGAAAAATGGGAATTTGGTGATATGAGTCATGTCAAAAGGAAATAAATATAACTTTAAGATGTGATAAGATGTAAATAATTACTATTGAAAAATATTAGTGGCCCATCAGTTAGACACCCACTGGATGGGTTGACCAGTCAACTAGGGGTTAGCAGCTGCTAGGTAGTCGGTCCTTTATGGGCCTACTACCATGTATTGATGATGGATATTGGGAGTGGTCTACGGACAGGTCCCTAAGTATCCATCCTTTTCCTGATTTATTTTTTTATGGATATTGGGAGTGGTCTATGAACAGGTCCCTAAGTATCCACATTTGTGTATTGCTTGCAGTGATTCACAAATATTGGGAGTGGTCTATGGATGGGTCCCTAAGTATCTACTAGCCCAGTATTGGGAGTGGCCTTCGGACAAGTCCCTACTATCGAGCGATGTAGGTGTAGCTACCTAGGCCCTAAAAGTGGGCCACTGCATAGGATAGTCCCACTATCCAGTGTCTTTAATTGTCATCTATCTAGTATGGGCCATGAATATAAGATAACTAAATATCCTAAATAAAATAACATAGATTCTTTAACATAATGACATACTTGTATGAGATGATTAGTGAATTTAAGGTGATAAAAGATGGAATATAAAGTGTTAAAGGGTTATGAATAAAAGTATTGAGATGTGAGAATAACTGTAAGGGTTGAGAATAAAATAAATTGTGTGGGAATGTAATGAGACACTGTAAATGCATATAAAAGTAAAGAAACTCATAATACGAGGAAATGATAAAGTTAGTAACTTATACTAAGATACTTATGAGATAAATGAAAAGAATAGAGGTAGATTGGTAAACGGTAAGGAATAGATGGCAAACCACTGAAATGGTTGTATGAGAATATAGTAACAACAATTATGAGAAGTGAACTAGGTATAAATGAATAATTAAGAAATGCTAAAGCAACAACTGGGAGTAAACTTCTTAATAATCTGTAGGATGTGTTAGAGATTAAAATAGGGTAAATTTATGAATAAGTGGGTATAACTGAGGACTAATAAGAAAGGGTAGATATTATAAATGGAATAAGAGTTATATGCTATGTGTGCTTACATGTATAAAATAAGAAGTACAGGGTATGTTTGGTTAAATTCGCCACTGAGTGGATACTTAGTGTATCGGGTTTTAGATGTGCAGGTGGTTGATGCATGAAGGCTTGAAGCAGACAACCAGTGGTGCAGACAACGACTATCCAGGTATGCTATAGCATGTTCAGATCTCTGTATAAGTAAAGGCACTCATACATAGATATGTGGGTATTTATGGGAAACGAATGGTAATTGTAGCATTATAGAGATAAAAAAAATTTAGGAAAATGGTAGTATAACTGGATCGATAGCGATAAACGAAGCCTAGGCTAATAATGGACTGTAGTATCAGGCATATAAAAGTCACATACTTGGTAGGTTTGATTTAGCCCATAGGAATGGTTAGACAAAATTTCCAGACTTTGAAATGTTAAATATGATAGAGGTTAAACGAAAGACTCCTAGGGAAATCCAAGGATGGGTGACCTCATGGGAAGTGACATGTCTTCCCTGTCTTCATAGAGAATGGGTAGGGGGTGTTACAGAATATAAGGTCAATGAAAGAGTGTTCCTAAAAGTATCACCATGGAATAAGATGCTTAGATTTAGCAAGAAAGAAAAATTGAGTCTGAGATTCGTCAGTCCATATGAGATCACAAAACGTGTGGGACCAACAGCTTATAGGCTAGCCTTGCCATTAGAATTCTAACACATCCATGACTTGTTCCACATCTTGATCTTGAGGTGATATAGGTCTGATCATTCACATGTAATACCTATAGAGAAGATTCAAGTACAACTAGACTTAACTTATGAGGAAGAGCTAGTGCAGATATTAACCAAAAAAAAGTCAAAGAACTAAGGAACAAGTCTATACCACTAGTGAAAGTGTTATAGAAGCACCACAATACAGAGAAGCCACCTAAGAGAGCGAGGAGCATATGAAAGCTCAATATCCATAACTATTATCATCAAATAATTTTGAGGAAGAAATTTCTTAAGAGGGGAAGCATTGTAATGCTTGCAAATATCAGTTTCAAGAACAATACTTCCAAGGTATGAATAGTATCTCTCGAGACATCAGGGCATTTTACGTTGGCTAGAAAAAGGAGTACTAGTCATAAAATTTTGACAGGCTAGAAAATGATAAAAAATGAAATGATTAAAACTTTTAACATAACCAATAAATTCTTTTAGGCTAAGAACTAGTGAATAGTGACTTTAGTTGACATTAAGTTAGGAATGGTCCAGGATATTCTGGATGGACTTGAAAATATCATACCCTAAAGGTCAAAAATTCCAATGAGTTTATTGGTGAATGAATTTAAATTTTTTTAATGTTGTTTGATATTTATTTAGAATTTTTTTAATTATGTGAGTGAATAGTAATCTTAATTTACTTTAGAATTTTGACTTGAGATTTTACAAGGCCCTTAATTGGCACTATTAAGAATTTTTGGCACTAAAACTATGAATTTTAGAGGTCTAAAAAACTTATTTGAACTCATAAAGTTTAAAAGAAAATTGGATTAAAATAAGCCCTTGGATTGACACGTGGCATGATTCGAGCCATCCACCTACTTAATATAAAAGGCCTTTACACATGTGAGTGTCACATGTGCCAAAAGCCATTATCTTCCTCCTCCTACCACTAAAGACAATGCCATCCCTCTATTCTCTCTTTTCCTTCCATTTTCTTCTTTATCTCCCTCAAATCAAGCCCAAATCCATCAAAGTTTATATGGTTCTTTGCCTCCATGACCTCTTGACTCCATTGCTATTGATAGAATTTAGAAATAGAGACTAAAAAGTGAGATATGAACACTTGGTGAATAATGTCATTTTCTTATATAAGTATTTTTATTTAATTTTTTGTTTTTATTTTAGGTAGTTCTAAGTAAGCATAGATTAACCATATAATTATCTTTCAATTTGGAGTTATGTATAATTTTTGGGAATTTTCTAAACCCTATAATGGGTGTGTTTGTAGGTAAAGAAGAGAAAATTAGAGAGAAAAGGAAACCTTATGTATGTGAATTTAGTGTATTATATGTGTGTGATTATGCATGTTCATGATTTAGGGTGTGAAAGTGTGTATAAAAGTGACATTGTGTGTGTATGTTAGCTTATAACACTTGTATACATATTTTATAGTGATTATGAGAAGCTTATGTGTAACATATGTCATAATGATTATAAGAAGCCTATATGTGTGATGAATACATGAGAAATACATGTGTATGTGTGAGAATAAAGTGTGGCTAAATTGCGTGTAAGGAATGAATGTGGGCGTGAATGTGTGGTTAGTGATATTATGACATGTACATGAGCTGAAAATATGTATAAAATATGGTAATGAAGTGAAATCGGTAAGACATGCATTAGTGGCACCTAAACTTGGTATGGCCGTGAGGGTATCATAGGTATGAGTTAGATATGCATATGTGTAAAGTGAAGCTTAGTGATGAGTAACATAATGTATAATATTATTATATGAATTGAGGAAAAACTACTTGATGTAATATGAGCATATGACATGCTAAATGTTAATAATGATATAACATTATACCTTGTAAGTGAATGGATGACATGTGCATTAAAATACATAGGAACGATGACCTGAGTTTATGAGGTCATAAAAATGACCAAATGAATAGTGACATAATTGTTAAAGTGTATCGTATTTGTTAGGTACATAACAATGAGAAGGTGTATGGAACTGTGACATTAATTAAAAAGGTTATGAATTGGAACAAATGACCTATAACTATGTAAATAAAATTGTAATTAAAGTTGGCCCATATCACTTAGACACCCACTAAATGGTTGATCAGTCAACTAAGGAGTTTACAGCTGCTAGGGGTTTTAGTCCTCTTGGGCCATTGCCTATTACATGTGATGGCAAGTGCAGCCATTGAGGTTCTAATAAAGAGCCCTACACACTCGAGATTGGGAGGTCCATATGGGCTGATCCCTGCTTACCCATATTTGTTATGGATTTGGGAGGTTCCACAAGGCTGATCCCTACTATCCACCTATGCTATATTGACAAATGCAATTTGGGAGGTCCCATGGGTCTAATCCCTACTATCCTTACTATTGGGAGGTCTACTAGGGCTGATCCCTACCACTCTAATTGGGAGGTTCACATGAATCGATCCCTACTATTGGATATAGTTAGGTAGGTACAACTATCAAAGTCCAAAATGTGAGCTACTACATAATCTGGATCCCGCTATCTAATGTCTTTAAGTGTAGTCTTTCCAGTATAGGCTTGAATGGAATAAAGGAAATAAATGCAAATAAAATGAATAGTTTTAGCTTTATGACACATCTAACCCAACTAAGAATAAGTAAACTTAATCGTGTATCTATAATATGACAAGTTACTAAATGATAGAGTTACATTTAAATAAATCTTACATCATCACATGACTTACATGATATGTGCTTACTGCATGATTGTGTGTTGTAACATGTATATTACATTAAATTCACCACTGAGTTTATGCTCAATGTGTCATTATCTCGATGTGTAGGTAGTAGATAATAGTGCTACTCAACCTTGACCGCTATAGTGTAGCTAACGATCATCTGTTAGGGTATACTTTATGTACTTTTGTATATACATAGTTGGCACTTATATACGGATAGGGTATGAGGCCCAAGGCCTAATATTGTTGGATATGACTTTTGATACTATATGGTTTCTATTAAGTAAACTATAGATGTAACATGTATATGTATACATATATCTATGCTTGGCTATGTGATTGTGCTCAATGTGGGTCTGAGACCTTATGTTATCTATCGTGTGACATGAATGATTCATTGAAGGACTAGATAGGTCCATTTGGTGGGTGATGTGATGACAATTGATATAAAAGTGTTTTATATAGGTTTAAAATTTTGGTCTTCCACCCAGGCAGATGTTTTGGTGCCTAAATTTCAAGAAACTAGAAAATTGTGAAATAAAATGGTTTTGGGAATATATTATAGTTATAATGATAATAAAAATAATGATGATGATGATGATGATAATGATAATGATAATGATAATAATAATAATAATAATAATAATAATAATAATAATAATAATAATAATAATAAGGGAACAAAACTTAAATAACCTAAAACTCTAAGCTGAGTTATGAGGATAGGAAAAGTTAAGTGAATGACAGCTAGGGTAGTTTTAAGATGGGTGACCTTTGAGAAGTAGCATCTCCTATCGGGTTCCATCAAGGATCGGGTAGGAGGTGTTATAGCTTCTCTTAGTGAATAGTGACCAAGTTAAAGGTAAGAGTTGATTTATAAGTTCTAATAATTTTTGGGCATGTCTTCAGCCAAAACAAAATATATTAAGTTGGATTTTAATTTGGATGCAGGTTTGAATTTGTATGAATTTTTTTATATTATGAAATGAATAGTAACCAAGTTTGGAGGAAAGGTCTATTTTTGGAGTTTTACAATTTTTGGGATGTGTTTTGGGTGCCAATAGGAGTTTTATAAGGTTGATTTGATTATTAAAGGCATATTGTAATTTTTGTGAATTTTTTATTATGATTGAGGATTATATTGAAAGAGTAAAAGAGAGAAACAAGGGGAAAGAGGAATAGAAAGCCTGAAGAGGTCCAATTGGTGTTTTTGACACCCTATGGTATTTGTATTAATGTAATATATATAGTGTGTGTATGAATCTTACTAAAAATTGTGTATATTTGTGTGTATACTTATTAATTTTGATGGTTAATGATGTGTGATGCTTTGATAGTATGATGAAATGATGTTTGGATCTGTAATTAAATGTGTATGTTGAGATATTGATGAATTAGAGTGTGCTTCTTTTAGTGGCTAAATGGTATGTGTGAGGATGCTTGATGTGTAAATGTTAAATATGTCTTGTATGTGTGTGTTTTGATGTTATAATGAAATGATTAATGAAAGAAGGTTAAGATGATGCACGAACTTGAGTTAGGCTTAAATTAATATGATAGGTTGTTTAGGTGTAAGGTCATAGCCTAAAGTTGCCTGATTATGTTTAAGTGGTGTTATATGTGATTATGATGTGAATAGTGATAATGAGAGTGATAATATTATAAATGAGTATGTAATTTGTAAATATGTGTGAGTTGGACATAAAGAAATTTAAGAATGTTAAAAGAAGATAATATATGACTAATTTTATATAAGGCATGAAGCATAGAGGGGTAACCTTAAAATAGGGCCTAAAATATGTTTTCAAAGGAGAGGGATTTGTGAAACATTATGTGATATTAGTATATGGAATGATGGAAATGTATAAATTATAGATTGGTGTTGGCTGAATGGTCCATAAGGGATAAAATGATATTTTTAACATGTTTAAATAATGAATTATGTATATGGAATTAAGTTAGGTATGAAGTTAGTTATGTAAGTGATATACAATTGGGTACTGAAGTGTATGTAAGATGTGTGTAAATAAGTTTAAGTGTGTGTAACAAAAATTTGTTAGTGGGTATATAGAATGAAGTGTGAATGTAAGATAGTTAATTGTGTTTTAAGAATTGCATTATAAGTTAAAGTGTTATGGATATATTTATGAAGGCATAAAATGGTATCTATAGAATTTGTAAGTGTACTTATAGAAATGCATGTGAGAGTTAATGTTAATTATTGTTAGAGCTATGTTTAAATGAAGGATTTAGGTATGTGTACTTATATTAATAAGGTGAAATGATATGGAATGAACAGTGATGAGTATTGGCCGAAGCTTAAAGAAATAAAATATAAAGTTTAAAGAAGTTAATTATGTATGAAAATCATTTTAATATAACCTTAAATGTAAACTTGTATGATAAAATAAGAAATGTTATATGATGCAATATATATTGATAATATTTATATTTATACTAGTAAGGCCATTTTTTCATCCCAAGATAAATGATGTTGCATATGTGATTAAGTTAATACATGGAAAGTTATATGTTATGTGTTGATCTAGACATAACCTAGACTTTATCTAAACATGATCTAGACTTGTTCTAGACATGATCCAGACTTGATCTAGAAATAATCTAGACAAGTAGTTAAGATTTGTATTTTGAGGTCTAATGGTGTTCTAATGTCCTTAAAGCTTATTATGCATAAAAAAAAAGACATTGTGACACATAAACAAATCTAAAATGTTGCATTAAAAGATAATAAAATATAAAGTTAGGGCCATGCATATAAATGAACAATGCATGTAATATGTATGGAAGATTTCTAACATTGTGTGTGTGAGATATATATATAAGATAATTATGCATGTATCAATACTAAAATAAAGGAATATGTTGATAAGGATATAGTAATGATGAGTTTCATGTTTATGTTATGTTAATGTTATGACTGAAATGAACTGTGCATATGATAGTTGTAAAAGATGGATAATGATATATGTGATCAAAATGATAAGTGGGTATGTATCCCGATTAATGTATAAAGATATGATGTTATGAAAATGATTATAAGATTGTGTTATGTAGTATTCATGCTTTGATATTTGGAATATACCATATATGTTATACAAGATAAGTACATATGTGTTTATGCTATAGCCATAATAATGTGTAACAATGATATTATTATTATTAATGAATGATAATACGTATGAGTTTGGTATATGATAAATATTATTATTGATGAATGATAATACATATAAGTTTAGCATATGATAAATGTGTTAAATATAGTAAAGAAAAGGATTATGGAATTAATAGATGGCAATGATAGCCACTACGGCTAGAAGGCCTTTTTTGGATTGGTGAATGATTGGAGCATTCTCAAAGTATATTAATAAGGTAAATTGTTGTATGCACTATAACTAAGATGTTGAGACATATGGAAGTTTATGATACTACTTATAAGACATGAAAGATGAACCTACTTGATATGTGACCTTAGTGCTTGAAATGCATGAACATGTAAATAAAAAGTTTTCACAACAACTTAAGAATTTTAGTTTCCCCTAAGATCATTTGTTGACCAAATAACAAATAAAACTTACTTAAGAAACTTTGTAAAGGTGAAACAAAATTTAATAAGGTGATGGCCCATATATATAGACAATATACCTTGGATAGGTTAACCAGTCAAATAGGGAGATTAGCAGCTGCTAGGGCACTTTAGTGCTTATTGAGACCTTTAGGTCACTGTTTTAAGGCCTAGCCACCATATTTGCATTCAGGCTATGATTTTTGGGTTACCATTTGAGACCTTTATAGTCACCATTTAAGACCTTTATAGTCATTGTCTAAGACATTTTTGGTCATTGTATGAGACCTTCATATCACCGTATGAGACCTTTGTGGTCACCAATTCCCGAAATCCAATTTAGGGTCTATCTCTTATATATGGGAAAATGGATAATTATCACATAATTACATGATGTAATTATAGTCTTAATAATGAAAATTTAAAATGAGATAATAGTTTATGAAAAGGTTAGATCATGAATGAATGAATGATGTATAATGAAGTTAATTGAATGTTTGATTTTTTAACAAGTAGGATAGATAAAATGATTAGTCATATGCTTTTACATAATGATATAGCTAAATGGCATTGTATAGTTAGAGTATGCATATTAAAATCAAATGGATACTTGATAGGCATGAGACTTACTTAATTATAAACATACTTTGGATTTTATGTTATGAAGCCTTGTTCATGTTTAATGCTATGGATATGATATAGTGTCTTGTACATGATATAATACAATATGTATGTAATACGGATGTGATGTAAATATTATATGAATGTGTGATAGTATAAATATAAGAATGCATGGTGTGTGTGTGTATGTATATATATTTTGATTACACCACTAAGTTACGAAACTTAATGCATCATTTGTTATGATTTGTAAATTTTTTGGGATGGCTTAGATAAAGATTTATTAGGTGACAAAGATTAAAGTCTTGAAGAGGAGTTATGTTATATCTTTTATGTATTATGAGGTTCAAGACAAAGTAAAGCTTTGTAATAACAAAATTATGGAATTATGGATTGTACATCTATATTATGCATTCAGAATTTTATAATTAAAGTAAAACATATTGAAGGAATATGTATATTTTTATATTGTATTAAGAATGGTATATATATGTGGTATGGATGAAAAGTGGATGCTGTGGGTATGATTGATATGTGTGTGTGTGTGTGTGTGTTCTTATATTGGATTTGATGTTGGAATGTGCACATCTTTGGGATATCTTTTCCATATTGTGATGATTAGGAATCAATTTTTGGACCAATTGCATTGGACTACAAGAATCCCAATTGGATTGGGACTCTTATTCACTGTGTACTACAACATGCTTTGAAAACCCATAGGTTCACACATAACTAAAAGTAAAATGAGATTCAAAGTGTTTGAATGGTTTAATGAAATGAGATATGATTAAAAGATAAATAAAAAAGAGAAGGGAATGATTGGGCTTGGAGCCCAATTGTAGTTTAGAAAACCAAAAATAGGGTTTCGAAAATTAGACATAGTCCATTTTAAGAAACTAAAACTAGGCTTTCCAAAACTAGGCCCTATTGAGGCCAGTTGGTAAATCTTTTTGAATATGATTTCTATAGACCTTTTAAGAGTTAAAATAGCTTTGTATTAGATCATTAGGTGGTTGATTATATGGCTTTAATGAGCCACAAATCCATTAGGCCTTATACAATATGCACATAAGCCCATTATTGGGCCTGTAAGTGTAGGATCTAGAGAGCCCATACATATGGCTCTCATGTAAGCTATTCTAGGTCAACTTTAAGGGTTAAAAGCTAACCTAGAATGTAACACCCTTAAAACCAACCATTCACCCAGCTTAGGTAAAGGAAGCTATGTATCCGTTTTGATTATCCTATCTATTTAAGTCATTAGCATACACTATTAATCTGTTTAGTATAACCATTTTATCTAAATATTTTTATGTGTATTTGATGAAACCTCACATTATATGTGACATACATACATTATATACAATCAATAGATGCATAGTAAAATATCAATGTTATTAAGATTAGTGTTTAATAAATAATTATTACCACTACCATCTACAAATTTAACTTGAAATTAAAACAATTTAAAACTATTGTCCATTTATACTTATTAGTAATATATTCTGTAACACTGATGCACTAAACATACACACTTAATTTAAACAACACTAATTCTTATCAAAATACAGGTACACTTTTAATGCAAATGATGCTTATGATAGACTCTTCTTACCTGTGCTTTTAATCCTTCTGCTTTAACCAATGCTGGGACTTAATCAGCTACGTTCGCTGCCTGAACTTATTACCTATGCATCAACATGAAAGCTAATGCATTGAGCATAATCACTCAGTGATGTATTCTAATAGTATGGAACTTATATTTAGTATATCACTAAATGATGCATCCTTAATTCTTGTATTAGTCTTTACTTATTCCTACATCTTCGTTATGTCTTTCCATAAGTATGTATAATAATTAATCAGAGGATCAACATTATTCTCATAAGTGGTCCTTTATTTTCTTCTCCTAATTATCATGAATAATTATTAGATATATGATAGCTTTAGTTTAACTTTTACTATGTTCCTTTGCCCTTTTAT
>CANXYI010210331.1:0-11814 GCA_948208565.1 Hura crepitans
TTTTTGACCAAATGAATAGTATTTTTGCGATAGGGGTAAAATTGTAAATTTTGGATAAAGTGAGGACATAAATGTAATTTAACCCTAAAATATGTAAGAGTCTCAGTCTTAAATTGAGTAATGGCCCATCAGTTAGATGCCCACTGCATGGGTTGACTGGTCAACTAGGAAAATTAGCAGGTGCTAGGTAGTCGGTCCCATAAGACCTACTGCCAGGACACAGTACAGCGGGTGCAGCCGCCTAGGTTCAACATTGAACCATTGCACTCCCGGATATATTATTGTGGCCTTGAGATGGTTCATAGACCTACCTCAAGTGTTCCACTCTCGGATATATATATATTTGTGGGTACAGAAATGGATTACAGGCTGTTTGTGTGCTTCGCTCCCGGTACAGGCAATGGTAGGTGTAGCTACCTAGGTCCTAAAAGTGGGCCACTGCACAACATATATCCCTTTTATCCAGTGTCTTAAAGTGATGTCTGTCTGTCATGGGCCTATAACATAATTAAGTAAATGATGATAAGAATTTCAGTCTTAAAAGGTCTAGTAGAGTAACTATATAAAAGTGATACATATTGCTTGTAAAATGGCATTTGTGTGCATAAATGACATATTTGGTTTGGTATATTCCACCACTGAGTTTTATACTCAGTGTATCGGTGTTCTGATGTGCAGGTTGTAGACAGGAGAGCAGTCAGCATTAGACAGGGAACACATTGTAGCTGATCTCGTGTCATTTTGGGTATTTTATTTTCTTTCTTTTAAAGTGATGTATAGGTATGCACTCATGTACATGTGGGTATAGGTTGTATGTTTTGAATTATAGTATCATGTATAAAATGGTTGTTTTATAAATGCATGATTATTGGTGGGTCTCTGACCCTGTGATTGAGTACTGCTGAATGAATGACTGAGATTTGGAGGACCAAAAGGTCCAGTGGAGTATGCATATTATTTAGAAGTGCTTTTCTTACAGGTTTAAATTTGGGCTAGGTAACAGAGCAGCCGTTATGCTGCCCAAATATTTTCAAATGTCTGGTAGCGGTTGACGGAGATATAGGGGAAGTACAGACACACCTTATCTGTTCAAGGAGAACGGGTAGGGGGTGTCACAACCAATAATTCATTTCGAACTGTAAGCTACCACTTTAGGTAATAAAAATTTATTTTGAGCCGAGAAAGTTCTTAGATGTGGCCTGATGGATCTAAAAATATCAGACCCTGAAGTTTAAAAATTCCATTGAATCTATTAGTGAAAGAATTTTTGAATTTTGAGGACATTTGGAAATTCTTGTAATTTTTAGGTTAGCATGCAAATCGAGGAAATTTCAAAGCTATCCTATCAATGGAATTAGGTTGTGAAAATTTATGAGCATGTAAAGGGGACTAAAATATGAATTTAAAAACAAAGAGTGTAATTTTTTTAGGTCTATGTGAATTTTAGGGAATTTCTAAATTTTGCCTAAAAGTCAAGCCGTTTCGAGATTGTTCGGGTGGCTGTTGGACCTAAACACACTTGGACACTTGGCCTAAGGCCTATGCAAAATGGCAAAAATGATTGACAAGTGGACTTTTCCACTTACACAAAAATAATTCTTTCCATTGTTGCTAGTAGAAAATCGATTCCACCTTCACCATGAACCACCATTTTCACCATTATCTTTAACCCATTTCTTGGAATTTTGCTCACCTAAATTTAATTTGATGTGTTAGAGTGCTAAAGGAAGATGAATTATAGATAAAGGAGTTTTTAGGAATAAATTAAAAATCCCCAAAGTTTCTTGGATAGAAGTTGTCCAGCAACTGTACAAGGTGAGTTCTATGGCATTCTCCTTGGATTTTCTTGATTCTTTTAGGTTGTAAATGGTAATTTAGGATGCCTAAGGTCTAATATCCTATGGTTTAATTGTTTTTGAGGTGATTCAAAAGAAGAAAAGCTTAAAGGAAGGGAGGTAAATCTACCATGAATTGGGGTTACAAATGTGGCTTGGAGGATTGAAGTATGGATTCCTCATTTCTTGAGTGTGAGGTAAGTGAATTCAAGCATTCAATTCATGCCCTTTTAATTTTAGTAGCATTTCTTTAGGTTTAATAATGGTTTAAGTAAATGAACTAGCTTGTAAAGGTAGTTGCAATGGGGTATGGTAGTATGTAGCTTAATGGCATATGAATTACATAGGTAATTAGTAAAAAAGAAAGGAAATTAAAGTTAAACTTGTAGTTGGTTGAGAGATGTGCAAGTAGGTTAAGGTGTGTGTATGATTTTTTATACATAAATTTATGGTTATAATGTTGATATGTAATTAAAATACATGTAAAGAGATAGGAAAATGCATAATTAGCATGAAGGGTGAGTGTAGCTGAGAGGTGTGAGTCTGGGTTAGGCATGAATATTAGGGGTATGATATGTGAATCATGGTAGAAGTTAGAGGTTGGCATATGAATGCATGTATAGAGGGTGATTTTTGGGAAACAAAGCTTGTACATATGTGTGTGATGTATGGTTGAGGCATGTATGAGTTGTGTAATGGCATGGCATACAGGGTATGAGGTATATATATGTCTGTGTATATGAGCATAGTCATGTTTTAGATTTATTTATGATAAGTGATGCAAAAGTGCATGTAATGGCAATGAATCTCTTAGTGGCCTAGAGGTATGAGTGCTATGGGGAGGCATGGTAAGTATAGCATGTGGTTAAGCTTAATGTATATGAGTTATATGAAATTATGTGCATGTAATGCATGGTATAGTACTGGCATGAACTTAGTTAATGCATACCTTAAAATTGCATGTAATGTAGCCAAGAAATAGCATGAAAAAGGACTTGAAAATGATATTAAAACTTGGCTGGAAATAAGGTATGAAAAGTGGCTTGTAAATTGCCTAAAAGGGTTATAGCTTGTAATTGAAAAACATGTTCATATTGTGTGCCTTTAAGGGCTATGTCTTGTTATTGAATGTTACAGTGTTTTGAGCCATATTTTGGCATGCTAAATGGCTTATGATTGGTTAGCTTAGGGCCTATAAACTTGAGGAGAACAATGTTGAAAATTGCATAGAAAATGCCTAAGAAACAAACCTAGAAAGCTTAGTGAAAACATGCCGCATTAACTTATAACTATCCTAAAATGTCCACTACTTGAACCAATAATACCATTAGATAGTAAATAGCATATATTTAAATGATACTTATGAAATAAAGTCTAGCATATTATACCATAATTATTGTCAATTACACCCTTGAAAATATTTTTTAAGAATTCACTCTGTACATCCTATTTGTCGCTATACCAGACCGAGCTAAATTTCAATGGTGCCATAAAAATTATAATTGTCTATTTTTAAGTTAATAATATTTTAAAAAGTTAATCAATAATGAAATAGACACAAATTGATCTTAGATGGCCCATTAGATAGACACCCAATGGTTAGGTTTATCGATCAACTTATGGAATTTTAGCAGTTGCTACACTAGCTATTTTTCAGGCAGGCTCAGTATAGCAACATAGGTCTTGATTGGGGTCACTGTACTAGTTTATTGGATAAACAACTTTTTTTCCCTTGCCACATGTTGCTAGTATTGATTTTGTTAGTGCAGCGGCATAGGTTTCGAAGGGCCACTACACTAGTCTATTGGACAGACTAGTCTACTGGGCAAGCATGGTTAGGCAAGCATGGTTACCTTATCATAGTTACTTAAAATAATGCCAGTACAGTAGCAAAAGGTCTTAGAGGACCACTCTACTAGTTTATTAGATAGACCAGTTTGTTAGGTAGAATACACCTCATTATCTGTACATTGCGTGCCATAGCAAAATTAGGCCGGTGCAGCAATTAGGGTCCAGAATGTGGACCACTACACTAGTTTATTTCTCCTTAGATCTAGTGTCTGTCAGTGTTGTCTTTCTAGATGAGCTACCTAAAATAAATTAAATAAGAATAACATAACTTACTAGAGACATTAAAATATAATATAGGGGTATTTTGGTAACTTTACATGGATAATATTTATTGGCTTAATTAGTAAAGATTATGCATGCAATTATTAATAATGACTCTAAAACTATTCTTTACATAACATAGAATGATTAAATAGATAATTAACAGATAGAAACACCCTAAAGGTAAAATGGTAATTTTGCATGTTAGTAATCTAGGTTATACCTAGATATCAGAACAAGATAAGAATATGATAAATTGTGCAAGATTAGAATGCTGGATATGTTTTAAATGCTTGAATTCACCACTGAGATTATTATATACTCAGCATACCTGTTTCGATGTGTAGGTAACTAGAACAAGGTTTTTGCCTCATAAAATGTGTAACAAATTTCAAAGGTCATTCCTAGGAAGTTTGATGATGTATATTTGTATAATTTTTACACTATATGTACTTAGGTGGGAAATGGGTGTTATGTATATAAAGGACACCAGATGTAATTATATAAATACAAACTATGATGTAATGAATCAATTATTAATCCCTTTTGTGAATGTATGACTTATGTTAATGTTTATGAGCCTGAGGCTCTATGTGTATTTTCTTGATTGTGGCCTGAGGCTTGTATTGCTATTTGATAAATGGTGATGTTAGGCTTATATCTAGGGGACTAGAAAGGTCTAAGAGATGTGAGAATCTATTTTAGAAGAGTTTCACAAGTTGAAAATTTTGATATAGTGACCTAGGTAGCTATTATGTTGCCGAAATTTTAGGAAAATCTGTTTGACTTGGAATTTCCCCGTATTGGTCTCCACATGTTAGTATGAACCTAAATGGATAGTAAGAACATATAGAATTGAATTTAGAGTCAGATAGAATTATATAGTATATAATAGGTAAAAGTTAAATGAATGACAGTATGAGAAGTTAAAGATGGGAGACCTAGCAGGAAGTGCACTGCTTATTAGGTTTCTTTAGGAATCCAGTAAGGGGTGTTACATTTTTATAGTATCAGGGCATAGGTTAATGTTCCTAGGCTAAGTACATGAGTGCAAATTTCTATGTTTCAAATTCCTCTAAACTATTTTAATGTATGAGGTTGATAAGTTACTCATTTTACAGTAAACATATGGCTGATTAGGTACCTGAAGGAGGGGCTAAGGAAGTGGCTAGTTTTGTACCAACTACTATACATAGGGTAGGTAATTCATCAGTACCTGAACCTAGTAATGCTATACAGTAGCTATAGTCGCAAGTCCCTAGTAAACAGTAGGCAGAAGCATCCCCTTCTTTGTTGTAGCAGATAGTAAATTTGCTTAGACATACTTCTATTGCTATTGCTACTCCACCTCCACCACTAGCTCCTCTATAGAAGACACTTCTAGAAAGGTTGAGAAAAATGGGAGCTATTAATTTCTAAGGGAAGAAGGAGGATGATGCTACCAGGATTGAGTACTAGTTAGAAAGGACATTTAAAATCTTGGGCAGTTAAACTATATTGAAGCAGGAAATCTATAGTGTGCCACTTATCATCTGTAGGAAGAAGCTTACAACTGGTGGAACACTATCAAAAGAAGGAAAGCACCTACAGAGCTGACTTGAGAATTTTTTTCTTATGGAGTTCAGAAAGAAATACATTCATAACACCTATAAGGATAAAAAGAGATATGAATTCTTAGATTTGAAGCAGGGAAAGAGAATAGTGTCAGAATATGAAAAGGACTTTACTAGACTCTTGAAATATGCCAAAGAATTTATTCCTAATGATGAAGAAAAATGTAAGGGATTTTTAGCAGAGCAGAATGTAGAGCTGAGGATACAGATAGCAAATCCCAAGGAGAGAGACTTTGCAGTACTAGTGTTAGCTACATATGACATAAAAGAAATGATACAAGAAAATAGGGATTTCTTCCATAGAAAGAGGCAGTTCACTGTGGGATAGTCTAGTGTAGTGCCAAAGGTTAGTAAAAAGAGGAGAGAGGGTTAGTCATAGACACAGTCTTAACCTAAGTCCTAGTATCAGATAAGGTATCAAGGGCAGAGACAGGCACAGACCTGGAGGTCTGGACAAGCTTCTATGAGTAGACCTCAATTGGCTCCTCGAGCTGATAGTGCTTGTAGTATAGGGGTTAATAGGAATAGACCTCCCATTTGTACCACTTATTAGATGAGGCATTAGAGGCAGTGTAGAGTAGGCAAAAGAGGAGAGTGTTTCCATTATAGTGCTAGAGTTCACTATAGAAGAGAGTTTCCTCAAAGGAAGGTAGAGGGTGCTCAGACACAGGTATCTAATGTTGCACCTCAGAATAAAGGTTAAAGGTAAAACAGAGGTGAGCAATTGAGTGCTAACCATAGTACCAAAATTGAGGCTTATGCTCTAGCAAGGCAGTATGCTATGAGAGCTAGAGAAGAGGCTGGAGTACCAGAAGTCATAACTGGTACTTTTTATTTATTTGGTGTTCTAGTTTTGGCTTTGATAGACCTTAGTTTTACACATTCATATGTATGTACTGGATAAGCATAGAATAGGTCGTTAGAACTTAAACATGTTGATGTAGACATCAAAGTTAGTAATACTATAGGGTAATATGTGGTTGTGAACAAGGTGTATAATTAATAACCTCTAGTGATTCAGGGGTATAGATTTTCTGCTAATTTGATTGATCTGCCTTTCGATGAGTTTGATATGATCCTAGGAATGGATTAGCTCACTAAGCATCAATCCATGATTGACTGTAGACATAAGAAGTTAACCCACCAGATAGTAAAGGGACATATAATGACAGTGAATAGTGAGAAAAGTGTTCTAAACAATCATATCTCTAATATTAAAGCATAAAAACTTTTATAGAAGGGTTATAAGGCATATTTAGCTTATGCTATGGACTTGAATGTTTCCAACTCTATTTTGGCACATATTCTAATTATTTCTGAGTTTCTCAATGTATTCCTTGAAGAGCTACCAATCTTACCACCTCAAAGGGAACTGGATTTTGAAATTGAGGTATATCTTGATACTACTCTAATATCTATTGTTACTTATCAAATGGCACCTACTGAATTAAAAGAACACAAAGTATAGCTATAAGACTTATTAGACAAGGGTTTTATTAGACCAAGTGCATCTCTTTGTGGAGCACTTATGCTATTTTTAAAGAAGAAATATGGGTCGCTTAGATTGTGTATCGATTATAGGCAGTTAGACAAAATGACTATGAAGAATAAGTATCCATTGCCTAGGATAGATGATCTCTTTGATCAGTTTAGAGGTGCATGTGTATTTTCTAACATTGATATGAGATCTAGATACCATTAGCTAAGAATTATAGAGGTTGACATTCCTTAAACTACCTTTAAAACTCGATGTAGGCACTATGAGTTCTTCGTGATGCCATTTAGGATCACCAATGCACTAGTAGCTTTATGGATATCATGAACAGAGTTTTTTAGCCTTACTTGGATCAATTTGTGGTGGTATTCATAGATCATATTCTGGTGTATTCTAGAAACTAGACAGAGCATGAACAAAATCCCAAGGTTTTGTTACAAACCCTAAGAGAGAAACAGTTGCATGCCAAGCTTACTAAGTGTGAGTTTTAGCTGAGTGAAGTAGCTTTTCTAGGGCACTTAGTTTTAGCTAAGGGAATCAAAGTTAACCCTATTAAGGAAAAGTAGTGTTAGAGTTAGAACCACCTAGGAATGTAACTAAAGTGAGAAATTTTCTAGGATTAGCTGGGTATTACAGGAGATTTGTAAAAGAGTTCTCCATCATTGCCACTCCTTTAACTAGAGTGATGAAAAAGCATGTGAGGTTTTAGTGGGATGATAAGTGTCAAGCTAGTTTTTAGCAATTGAAGAAAATGTTAATAGAAGCTCCTATCCTAATTCACCTAAACTGGGTAAGGATTTTACAATATATAATGATGCTTCACTGAATGGCTTAGGATGTGTGCTGATGCTGGATAGGAAGGTAGTAACTTATGCTTCAAGACAGGTGAAGCTACACGAGAGGAATTATCCTACTTATGACTTAGAGCTAGCTGCTATTGTATTTGTCTTGAAAATATAGAGGCACTATCTATAAGGAGAGAAATGCTATAAATATATAGATCATAAAGGTCTAAAATACCTCCTTACTCAGAAAAAACTGAACTTAAGATAGAGAAGGTGGTTAAAGCTGACAAACGACTATGACTGCTTGATTGATTACCACCCAGGGAAAGCAAATGTTGTGGTAGATGCTTTTGAGTTAGAAGTTTATCATGACTCTAAAAGCTATAAATGCTAGGTTGTAATACACTTTAGAAGATTCTGTGTTGATTGAGTTACAAATAGAGCCAGATTTTAGACAAAAAATTAAGGAAAATCATATTAAAGATGAACAATTGGTTCATATTGCAAGCAAAGCTAAAGAGTGGAAGGCCACAGGGTATGAGTTGATAAGAGACAGGTGTCTATATTATCAAAATAGGCTATGTGTACCTAGTATAGATGACCTAAGGTTGTAGATACTAAAAGAGGCATATAGAACTCCTTATTCCATGCATTCTAGGAGAACAAAAATGTTTTTGGACCTAAAATCTCATTATTGGTTACTTGGTATGAAAAGAGATATGGTAAAGTATGTTACAAAGTGTCTATCTTGCCAGTAGGTGTAAGCTGAACATCAAGTTCCTTCTAGATTGCTACATCCTATAGCAATACCAAAGTGGAAATGGGAAAAGGTGACAATGGATTTAGTGATGGGTTTACCTTTGACCAAAGGTAAATATGATACTGCATGTGTGATTATTAACAGAATAATAAAGATAGCTCACTTTATCTTGGTCAGAATGGATTACTCCTTAGAGAGGCTAGCTCGACTATATATAAAGGACGTAGTCAGGTTCATGGTGTGCTAGTAACCATCATTTTTAGCAGGGATCATTACTTCACTTCTAAATTTTGAAAGAAGTTACAGGAAACATTAGGCATTAAATTGGCTATAGTATAGCTTTTCATCCTCAGAGTGGTAGACAGTCAAAGAAAGTGATATAGATACTTGAATATATGTTGCGAGGATATGCTATTGAGCTTAAAGGTAACTGGGATAAATACTTGTCTTTGGTAGAGTTTTCTAATAATAACAGTTACTAGTCTAGCTTAGTGATGGCCCCATATAAAGTATTTTACGGCAAACGATGTAAAATACCCTTATGCTAGAGTAAAGCCAGAGAAAGCAAGATTTCTTATGTGGATTTAATAAGAGATGCTGAGGAAAAAGAGAAGATAATTAAGGAAAGGCTGAAAGCAACTGTGGATAGATAGAAATCATATGCTGACCTAAAGCAGAGAGATATTAAGTATGTAGTGGGGGAGAAAGTATTTCAAAAGGTTTCTCCATAGAGAAAGGTGCTGAGGTTTGGGAAAAAGGGGAAATTGAGTCCCAAATTTATCAAACCCTATGAGATTACACAAAAGGTCAGAGCTCTAGCATACAGGCTGGCATTACCACCTGAGTTGCAATAGATACACAATGTTTTCCATATTTTTATGCTCAAGAGGTATAAATTGAATCCATTACATGTTACCCTAATGGCAGATATTGAAGTACAGTCTGATATGAGTTATAAAGAGGAACCAGTTTAGATTTTGGCTCAAGAAGTGAAGTAGTTGCGAAATAATTCCATACCACTAGTTAAAGTACAATAGAGATACCATAATATAGAAGAAGCTACTTAGGTGCCAAAAAAGTAGATGAGAGCCAAATATCCTCATTTATTTACTCTAAGTAATTTCAAGAAAAAATTTTCTGAAGAGGTGAAGAACTGTAATGCCTGTGATTTGAGGCTTTATGAATAGTATCACTAGGTTCGGAAAGTGTGCCCGGGGTGTCAAGTCACTTGTATGTAAATTGAGACTATGATAATGGTCATGAAACTTTGAGAGGCTTTAAATTGATTAAAAAGATAAAATTTAAAAATTTAATAGAATAATAATTCATTTTTTATTATAAACTACCCTTGTAGGTAATAAAATTTTTTTTGAGTAGGGAATGACTTGTGATATGCCCGGAAAAACATGAAAATATCGGATCCTAAAGCTTAAAAATACCACTTAGTCCATTGGTGAATGAATTTTTTTTAATTCCATGGCCATTTGTAAATTCTTGTAATTTTAGAGGTTGGCATACAAATCAAGGTAGTTTGAAAACTATCCTATCGATGGAATTTGGCCGCAAAAATTTACAAGCATGTAGAGGGAATTAAAATATGAATTTTAAAACAAACGATGTAGTTTTTTGTTGTTCGTTTGAATTTTTGAAGTTTCCTAAAAAAATCTAGCCATTTTGAAAAGGTTTGGGTGGCTGTGGGACCTACCCATACTTAGACATTTGGTCTAACACCCATGCCAAGTGGCAAAAGTGATTAGCAGGTGGACTTTTCCACTTAAACAAAAAGAATTCTTTCCCTTGCTGCTAGCAGAAAACCTACACCACCTTCACCTTGAACAACTATTTTCACAATCATCTTCAATCCATTTTTGAAAATTCTTCTCAAATAAATTCATTTTGATGTGTTAGAGAGGTAGAGGAAGAAGAATCAAAGAAAAAGAAGTTCTCAAGAATAAATTAAAAGTCCCCAAATTTTCTCGAATAGAAACTATCTAAAAAGGGTATAAGGTGAGTTCTTTGGCTTTCTCCTTGGATTTTCTTAGTTCTTTAGGTTTGTAAATGGCTATTCAGGATACCTAAGGTCTAATACTTTGTGGTTTGATGGTTTTTGTGGTGATTCAAAAGGAGAAAAGCTTAAAGGAAGTGATGTAAAGCTATCATGAAGTGGGCTTGAAATGTGGCTTGGGGGCTTAAAGTGTGGATTCCTCATTTCTTGACTCTGAGGTAAGTGAATTCAAGCATTCACTTCATGCCCTTCAATTTTGGTAGCTTCTCTTTGGGTTTAAGAGTGGTTTATGTACATAAACTAGCTAAAAAAGGTAGTTGCATTAGGGTATGGTAGGATGTAGCTTAAAGGCATGTGAATTGCATGGGTAATTAATGAAAAGAAAGGAATGTAATGTTAAACTTATAGTTGGTCAAGAGATGTCCAAGTAGGTTAAGGTGTGTGTATGATGTTTGATGTATAAATTGGTTGTTGTAATGTTGATATGTAATGTAAATACATATAAAGAGATAAAAAAAGGTGTAATGGGCATAAAGGTTAGATGTAGCCGAGAGGTGTTAGTATGGGATATGGCATGAATATTAGTAGTATGATGTGTGACTTATGGTAGAAGTTAGAGGTTGGCATAGGAATGTATGTATAAAGGGTGATTTTCGTTAAACAAAGAATGTACATATGTGTGTGATGTATGGCATAGGCATGTATAGCTTGTGTAATGGCATGGCATGCATTGTATGAGGTATATATGTGTGTATATATGATAAGTGATGCCCAAAAGGCATATAATGGCAATGAATCTCTTAGTGGCCGATACGTATCAGTGCTATGTGGAGGCATGGTAAGTATGGCATGTGGTTAAGCTTAATATACATGAGTGATATGAGATTATATGCATGTAATACATGGTATAGAATTGGCATGAACTAAGTTAATGTATAACTTAAAATGGCATGTAATGTAGTCTAGAAATGGCATGAAAATGACATTAAAACTTGGCTGGAAATAAGGTATGAAAAGTGGCTGGTAAATTGCCTATAAAGGCTATGGCTTGTAATTGAAAAATATGTTCATATTGTATGCCTTTAAGGGCTATGTCTTGCAATTAAATGGGATGCCATTTTAAGCCATATTTTGGCATAGTAAATGGCCTATGATTGATTGGCTTAGGGCTTATAAACCTTATGAGAACAATGTTAAAAACTATATAGA
>CANXYI010210365.1:0-14287 GCA_948208565.1 Hura crepitans
TGGTTCTCTAATCATATCAATATTATCAACTACAAAACTCATATCAAACTAAAATGTAGTATATCAAGCATATTATAAATGTATAACAATATAATGTAAAACTTATGACTGAGAGCCTAGGGTAAACTCTTTAGAATTCTAGCTAGGGTAGCTTTGGAATGCCAAAGAGGGATAGTATACAGATTTGCAATAGTTTATAGCTCGACATTAGTGATAGATGAACTATTTATAGTGATAGTGGCCAAGGCTATAGCTATTTATCAACTTATCAATTATTTATCAGCTTACGGTGGTGATAGGGTAATGGGAAAACCCTCTTAGTTACCCCTTTTTAACTTATAGCTTTACCATAGGGTCATTTTGGGAAAGTGTTACCTGCGGCTCTGAAGAGTCTCAGTAGACTAAATTCTTAAGGAAAATTTATAAATTTAATTTAAAACATTGATAACTAGTATTACTTATAAATTGAATGGTAATAATAAGTATACCGTTATCCAGCCAGTGACATAAGAAAGTTTTAAGTCAAAGAAAATATGGATAAAACATCTCTGGAATGTATTATAATTGTATTATACAAGATTTATATGTTTCAATTTATAGATTTAGCAAATTAAGCATGCTTATCTAATATCACATGCGTTACATGGTAAGGGAAACACATAATCGATTTACATATGAAATAGTGTAAAATCTACTTACTAGTTTATAATTTAGTATACATGTATACAATAGGTTACATTAAAACCATATCTTTATCGTTGCCTCTTTAAACAAATTAATTGTTTTTCTAATTGAGCTATTAGAATGTGAGACATAGACATATTGGAGTAACATTGATCATATTTTGCTCAGTGCATTGGTTTTTACCTTGTGTAGGTTACAGGAATATGTAGATGACAAGCAAAACATGGCTCGTACTAGAGGCAAATGAACAACCATCAAGATCCCAATTTATCTAAATTGATTATACATATAATTCTTTCCTTTAGGTATAGCATCTAGTGTTAAAATAACATGTGGGATTTTACAAGCCTATAAATAAGCCCAATTAAGGATTTTTAGAATAGACACTGATTTTTAAAGGTCCAAATGAATTTTTAAAATTGCTCAAAATTTTAGCTAAAATCAAGATTTTTTGGTAAACTCGAGTGCCATTTGTCACCACCTGAGGCACCCATTCATCACTATAAATACTGTTTTTAGCCACATAGATGTCCACTTGCCAACTGTCCACCATCTCCACTCACTTCCACCATTTCTTCCTCTCTCTTGTCCAATGCCACCTACATCGATTTTCCTCTATTATTGCCACTAACCACCACCATTTCACCTCTATTCCTCCACTAAAAATCACTATAATTAAGTGGGAATTAATCCTTAAAGCCTTTAGCCTCCATCTCTATTCATAGAAATTGGAAAAATTTCACCAAAGTTGGAGTTATGGATATAGAGGCCTAAAATTCAATATGGACTAAGCGACTCATTTCTTAATTTTTATTTCAGTCCTTGGTAGTCTACATAATTCTAAGACTAGCCATGTTTTCAAATTTTTAATTAGAGCTTGTTATGATTTTCTAAGCTAGGAATTTCATTATGTAGGCATAAAGAGTAATCAAGGAGAAAAAGGGAATTAAAGCTTTTAAGGTGTAGGAAAGGCCTCAAATTTGATAGAGGTATGTGAATTTTGTATTATAGCAACATGCCATGATGTGTGTGAATGTAAATTGTCATATAAATGTGTATGGAAATGGTGATTTGATTATGTTATGGCACAGGAATGTTGGTATAGGCATGGTATAGTGTCCTTTACATGTTATAATAATGAATGGGATATGAATTTAGTGAGCAAAATGGATGTCATGTCATAGATTCATTTTGGCTAAGAGGTATGTATGGCTTGGCATATCATGTAAATGATGTTATGGCATGTGTCTATGGTGAAGATGATAGTAATTGTTATGTATGGCACAAGTATGGATGATAAAGATGTGTAATGGGTGGGAAAAATGTATGTGTGTGCATGTTTATGATGTGGTCGAGAGGTATGTGCGTAATAGCATGGCATGGCATGTGTGGTATGTCATGTGTACATGTGGGTGTATGGTGGAAATATGATGTATGATGTGTATGTATGGTGAAAAGTGAGAACATGCATATGTGTGACCATGATCATGCATTAGCTGAGAGGTATGACATGGTAGCATGATATGGCATATATGTGTGTACATGGTGCAACATGATGAACATGCGATGTATGACATGTATGTGGCATGATAAGTAAGTAATCATATGTATAAAAATGGTATAATGTATGGTAAATAAAGGTAGTGTAAAGGTGTTAGCAAATTAGTGCAAGAAATTGCCTGAAAGGAATGGACATAAAATGGCCTAAAAAGCGACGTAAAGTGTGCCTAAAATTGTTATGCGAATTGAATATGTGAAATACTTGATTTTGATGGCAATGTGAGGCTAATGTTGTTGCCTTATTAGATTAAATGGAATGGGATAAAATGTAGCCTAGAATGTCATGTTAGCATGATTTTAAATGGCATAAGGGAATGCCTAATGAATAATGGAAATTGACTTATAACTATATCCCTAAAAATAAAATGCACCCGTAACTATATAATTGAAAAATGAACAAGTAGAAATTACTTATAGTAGGGACATGACATGGACATGAAAAATGACTTATGATAATGGCATGAAATGGACATGAATGGACCTATAACTCTCTAGTATAAAAGTGCACTTATAACTGTCCGATGTAAAAAAGTGACCTATAAATGTCTAGCTAAAAATAGATTGAGGAAAATAATTCATAATTGTATATCAACCACTTTGAAATAAATTACATAAATGATTAATAATGGAATAAATAGAAATAATCGATAGTTAGTCCATTAGTTAGACACCCACTAGATGGGTTGACCCATCAACTAGGGGTTTATAGCTGCTAGAGGTACTGGTCCTCTAGGCCTTTTCTAGTATGGTGTTGATATTTCTATCTGGTACAGGCAAATCCCTATTATTAGACTAAGTGGGTGTAGCCATTGAGGTCCATAAGTTGGGCCATTGCACTATGATGGATTAAGGATATAATGATATGATAACTTTTTTATTTGTCTAGTAATGGGGAGTTCCAAGTCCCTACTATTAGAATAGGTTAGTGCAGCAACTAAGGTTTACTAGTTGAGCCATTGCACTAGGTTAGTGCAAAAACTGAGGTCCAAAATATAGGCCACTACATAGTATTTATTTCTCTTCTATCTAGTGTCTGTAAGTGTAGTCTACCTAGTTGGGCTTGTGTAATAAATTAAATAATGAATAATGATGTACAATAATAATAAGAATTGTGATAAATTAAATAGTGGCATCAGACTGAGTAGTATATTAATCAGATTAGTGAATAAAATAATATTATTTTTATAATAGGGACATTGTATGATGCATTGTGCACTCATGGTTTGTGTGATATGTATGTATGCTTGCATTGATGTATTATTGTTCTGGTGCATAGGTAATAAAAGATAATTATCTAGCTTTTGTAGATTTTGCATTGTAGCAGTGACAACAATGAATGGTATATTTTTGGTACTTTTGGGGTTAACTAGATACACTCATGTAAATATTATGGTTTTAGGATTAGCTAGCTTAGATGCTATAAGTTTCTGTAAATTTTAAGCTTAAAACTGTGGATTGTATAATGGCCTTTTATCTGAATAGTTTTATTTTTTAAGTTTTGATGATTGTGAGCCTAAGGCCCTATATGATGATTTTGATAGTTATAAAAATGATATTGGAGGACTAGAAGGGTTTAGAGGGTGACAAGTGTAATTAGCTATTATTTTTCACAAGTCTAAATTTGAGAAATGTCACCCAAGCAGCCGTTATACAGCCCAAATTTTTGGAGAATCTATTATTGCCTGTAAAATTGATTTTTATGTTTGATATAACCTAAATGATAATGCCTAAAGGTTAGATTGAAGATTTAGGCAAGATCTATCCATTAAATAAATAAGTCAATAAGTGTTAAAGAATATGGATAGGTGAAATTTTAGGATGGGTGACCTGGTGAGAAGTTGCACCTCTTATCTAATTTCTTTGAAATTCAGGTGGGGGTGTTACAGTTAGTGGTATCAGAGCCTAAGTTTAAGTATTCCTAGATATTTTACAGGAGTGCTAGTGTTTAGGACCTGATTTTTTGATAAAGCTACACTACAGTGAGGCTGATAAGTTTTTATTCTTGTGTAGTAATCCAAGATGAGTGATAGAGCTCTAGAAGAATGGGGAGAAGAGGTAGCAAGCCATGCTCCTACCACTATTTAGGGAATAACAACCAATGTAGCTATACCAAAGCCTAGTGATATTACATAATAGTAATAGCCTCAACCATAACAGCAGGCTCAGGCATCTCCAGCACTTCTACAGTAGATTGTAGATTTGTTAAGACACACATTAGCACTAGCTCTTATACCTTTTCCACCTCCAGCTGTACCACAGAAGACACATTTGGAGAGAGTTAAAAAGATAGGAGCAGTAGATTTTCTAGGAACCAGAGAATATAATGTAGCTAGATTAGAGTATTGGCTAGAAAGAACACTCAAAATTCTAGAATAGTTAAAATGTACTGAGAAGGAAAGTTTTAAATCTTCTACCTCACTTCTACAGGAGGAAGCTTTCCATTGGTAAGATGCAATAAAGAAGTGGAAAGCAGTAACAAATGTAACCTAGCAATTCTGTCTTCAAAAGTTTAAAAAGATATATATCCTAGAATGTTACAAATATAAGAAAAGACAAGAGTTCCTTAACTTTAGGTAGGGAAGAAGATCTCTATTAGAATAAGAGAAAGATTTTGCAAGATTGGGTCGATATGCAGAGGAATTTGTACCTATTAAAGAGCAAAGGTGTAAGAGGTTCTTAAAGGGCTTTAATATGGAATTGTGTATACAAATAGCCAACTCGAAGGTTGCAAACTTTGCAGTTTTAGTAGCAGCAGCCTATGACATAAGGGAGAGGGACTTGTTCCAAAGGAACAGACCTTTCACACCAGGTTAGGTTAGTTCAACACCTGGGTTTAGTAAGAGACAGAGGAAGAGTCAGTCCTAGTCAGGGCATTAGACATAGAGGTAGACATAACCATAGAGGTCAGGTTAAGCTTCTGTATTTGGACCTAAACCTTCCCAGTAAGCCTTTAGTGCACTAGTATTAGCACTATTAAGCAGAAATACACCCTTGACCTATCTGACTTACACTAGAAGGCATTAAGGCCAGTGCAAATAGGCAAGGTAAGAGAATGTTTTATCTGTGGGGCCAGAGATAATTTTAAGAGGGATTATCCTTAGAGACAAACTAAAGTTGCCTAAACTCAGGCATCAGCAGAACTCTAAAACAAGGTGTAGGGATAGGCTAGAGGTGACTAGCCTAGCAGTAGTTAGGGGGCTAGATCTGAGGCATGGGCTTTAGCTAGACAATATGCCATCAGAGCTTATAAGGAGGTAGAGGCTCCAAATGCCATTGCTGGTACTTTTTATTTATTTGATGCACTAGTTTTGGCTTTAATAAATCTTGGATCCATTCATCTTATATTTGCACCACATAAGCACAAGATAGGGGCTTAAAACCATAGTCCATAGGCATAGACATTCAAGTAAGCAATATAATTAGATAGAGTCTGATAGTGAATAGAGTATACAGACACTATCCACTAGTGATCTAGAAATAACTATTCCCTGCATACTTCATTGAACTTCCTTTTTATAAATTTGACATTAGCTTCTGTATGGAGAAATTATCTAAACACCAGGCTATGGCTGACTAAGAAAATAAGAGTTTTATCCTCCAAACTATAGAGGGACATGAAGTGACAATTACGATTGAGAGAAATTCCCTAAACAATCTCATCTCAACTGTTATAACTAGAAGACTTATTTATAAGATTTGTGAAGCATACTTAGCCCATGTGATTGACACTAATACCTTCATAACTAGTATTGATTAGATTATAGTTGTGTCTAAATTTTTTAATGTATTCCCTAAGAGTTACAGGATTACCCCTACAATGGGAGCTTGACTTTGAAATTCAAGTATATCCTAATACTACACTTATATCTATTACACCATACAAAATGGCACTTATATATTTAAAGGACAATACTAGAGACATTGCATCTAAATTTGATATTGGTTTAGATAGGGTAGAAGCCATTGCATCTAACCTTAATAAATTTGTTTAGATGAATTTTTTTCATTTTTTGTTAATCATGTGACACTATCCTAGCCACTTGCAACTGACTAAATGGTGGGTGGACTTTTGTCAGTTCAACATTTGTGATGTCACACATGGAATTCTATAGTACTCTTATTGTGTTGTTGCACGTTGAATGGTAATATGGTCCTATAAGCTGGTGAAAGCTATTGTTTCCCCCTTATGAAATAGAGTTCAAATGCATTAGTCCCTGTATCACAATTATAATTTTAATGCATGTTGTGTGTGAGTGCTTCTTTTATTCATGTTGTTGTATTTTTTTTAAATTGTCACATTTTATTATATGTTGTGCACATATGCCCTTTTTCGCATTATTATTATTATGATTTTTTTTTTGTGAAAATGTAAACGTAATAAATAGAATATGATAAAAAAATCTAATAATTTCATAAATAAAAACTCTGGAGTATAATGGTTTGTGTCTTAAGCTAATACCTACAAATGTCATAAAGAAAAGAAAGAAAAAAGATAAATATAATCTAAGAAGCTGGAGGGTGTCTCTAGGCACGAAGTATCTAGAGCTCCATCTCAATTGCATTTATCCCATTAGTTAGCTCATGGTGGGTTTCTTCTATCCTCATGCCTAGATCTACATATATTAGATGGAGCTTCTTAAATATTCGGGTCTATATGGCTCACAATAAGGTCTCATATGAGGGTGGGGAAGGTACTAAAGAAGATGGGCTTGCCTCATCAATCAGCTATCATTGTACAAGCGGGCCAGTAAGGGAGGCCTCACCCAGTAGCTCTACTAAATCTGCTTGGTCCCAAACCCCCCGATTGGTTCCCAACTTGCTCATTAAGCTTTACAGATGTGAGAAATTTATAGCCTATAGGCATCTTAGGGTCATTCTTTGTGATCCCTATGGCAATACAAGTGTTTCTATCAACCCAAAACTATTGCTAGAGGGCTATACCTATATGCTGCTTTAAGATACCTAATTTGAGTTGGATGGTAATTATAAGTCACCCTATGACAATGCCTTTTCTAGAGGAGCTACTAGCCTAATAAAAGTGCTCTAGAATGGTCAGTGTAAGATTGAATCGAACATAATGATCAATGGCTTAAAGTCTATAGACCTCGATTTGGTTCACTAAACCAGCACTGCCAACGTGCTCGAGGTAATTGACTGGAATGCCCAATAGAGGTAGCATTGATTGGATCTCAGATGGATAAGGCCTAGGTCTAAATGGCTTGATAAATGTGCCAGCCTAGCCAAAGAACTCCTAATGCTGATCTAAAGACACAAAGACCTTTATCACTCCATCTATTGATAAAAGTAAGAGTTTTTTGAACTACAATAAGGACAGCTGATGCTGTGTCCTAAGAGCATCGAATTATATTAATGAGGCATCACTTGGATAGGCATGTCTGAATTGAAGTGTACTAAGGAACTCTAAGGTGATGGCAAGATATGTGGCATATCTCTAAATGTAGAACTTATGCCACTAAACTTGTGCAAGCAGCTAGTCAACCCGCTCGAGGACTCTTATCTCCCTTAATGTGTGGGTGTAAAGGTAATGGCTCATGATTAGTGTGATGGTGGATGGCGCCAGAATTGCTTATCTTCTTCATGGCTAAGCTTTTCTAATACAACCATGTGCTCAGATGCAAGCTAATGACATGGGCAGCTCTGTTGGCATTGAAGAGGCATGGTGTAGTATGTAAAAAGGAGGTTTTGAATAAAGCTAATAAGAGGGAATGGTAAAAATGAAAAAAATGACCTTTACATAGCAAATAGGTGAAAATGGCCATTTTTGGATGTGAAAAATATCCATTTTAATCAACCAAAAATGGCTTTTTTGATGTTTGAAATGGCCATTTTACTTTGCATAAAATAGCCATTTTCATCTACCTCAAAATGCATATTTTTAAAAAAGAAATGACCATTTTTTATCCTATAAGCTATAAATGCATTCACACATGTGTGGATCCTTATGCCACTTGTTGTTTTATGCTTTTTGCATCAATAAGTGACAAATTTCTTTAAAACCTCCATAAGATCATTGATCTCCCTTTCATATAAGCAAATTCATCTTTGGCTCTATTTAATAGCTTGAAATTTCTTTAAAGGATTTGACTTGATTTGTCCTTTTTGAATGTTACAACCTACGCTTAGGACCCATAGTTCCATGTTTTTTAGTTTTCTCATCAAGAATTATGCCCCTTTATCTGAAGAGTTTACTGCAATCTTAGGGGTGTCCTACTTATCTGAGATGCCACCTTGCTGTTTAAGCTGTATTTCTCACTACCCATATAAAGTGGTTAATACACTTGGCATACTTTAAGTTTTTTAAGAATAAACTACCTCTAAGGGGTTTTTGCCTTATTCTTCAGTCTGTCTTTTACTTAGTAAGCCCTTTCAAGTTTTCATTCTTAATAAACTTTTTAAGGATAGACCACTCTTATTAGGTTTTTATCTTATCCTCAACTTGACTTTTGCTTAGGAAACCTTTCTAGGTTTTCATCCTAACAGCTTTTTTCTTTTTTTTTAAAAGGTTTGGTTATAGGAAAAGCTTGCTTGTTAGATGATCCTCCCCTTAATGTTCTTAGGTCTTATATCTGAAGCATTTACTACCTTATGCTATTATGTGCCACTTTGTAAATTGTAAGCAATTGGCCCTTTGGTTGAGTACCACAATTGATGATAGCGTAAATTTTAGAAGCTCTTATAATTCTTTTATAGTATGTGTGATGTAGTGGTGCATCTAGCTGTATTCCCTTAGTTTGTTTGAATAAGATCACATTCTGCATTCTCGATCACTATGTGAGGGAATTTGGTGAAACTTAAGGTATTGTTACTCATCCACTGTCTTTTAGAGGGGAAGACTTGTCTGTCACTTTTGCTACTAGATATCATGATTTGTGGAAGCATTTACCTCTAAAAATCAATATTCCTTCCAAGGTTGCTTGGAACTTTTAAACTTTTGATGCATATAAAGAATGGGTGACTAGCTCTTCTAGAGAGAATTGAACCCATTGACTGAAGATGGAAAGTAAGAGTAGTAACAGGAGATAGAAGATCTAAAAATGTACTATTTTATTGCTTTTCTAAACTTGTACACATAATAATGTAACATTTCTATTTCTACAGTCCATAAGAAACTCAATCGAGCTTATTAAAGTGGTTCAATCTACTTGCATCATATTGTCATTTTATGATAATCATAACATGACATTAATGTAACAACATATTTCCTTATTTAATCAAGGGAAATCTTAATTTCATCTTAAACTCCTATCATTAATCAACCTTTTTAGGTTTTCTTGATTGATTATTTTCTCACAGCCCCTAATTATTCCATAGGATGCCTTCTTTCGATTTTCACCCTATCGAGGTGCCCACTTTTAGCAAAGTCGTCATTTTTCAACTTTTGACCTATAAGGTTATTTTTCTCTATTATTCATCTTTAGCCATAGAACTGTTCTAATCTATCTATATTTATAAGCTTATAAACTCATTTGCCATCACAATTTGTACGGATTACAACACCCTTTGGTAATAATATTTTGAGGATGAATGGTTTTTCACAATTTAGTTTGAAATTTCCCCTCAGAATAGTTAAACCAAGGCTTATCTATTTAAGGACTAGTCCCCCTTCTTTTAACTTGTGATCTTTCACCTTTTTGCCAAAGGCTCGTGCCATCATTTTTTGATAAACTTGATTTTGATAATTAGACCTTAATCGTTTCTCATCTAAAAAGTTCAACTATTGTAACCTTTGCTAAACCTAGGCTATTTCAAGAATTTTTACTTTTATAATCACTCTAAATGACTAGAGTTCAATCTCTATTGGGAGTACTCATCTGTTACAAATACCAAGGAAAATGGAGTAGTAACTATTGAAGTTTTGATAGTTGTCCTATAACCTTAAAGAGCAAATAAAATCTTGTCAGCCTAGTCTTTATAAGTTGCAACCATCTTAGCTACGATCTTCTTAACATTCTTATTCACTACTTTAACTACTTTATTCCTTTGTGGTTTGTAAAGAAAGGATTTTTGGTGTTGTATCTTATACTTCTATAACAATGCCTTTGTTTTAGCATGAAATTAGACACTATTGTCTAAAATTATGTGGTGTGGAACCTTGTATCTACAAATCAAATTCTTTTCTATAAACTTAGCTATCTTTCTTGCCCCTAATTTCTTAAAGGATTCTACTTTAACCCATATTAAGAAATAGTCGATAGCTAACACAATGAAATGATGCCTATTTTAGGTTGTTAGATGTATCTCTCTAATTATGTTTATCTCTTAAGTAGTGAATGGCTAAGGAAATGATAGACTATGTAATTCTGACACTTGCACATGTCTTAAGTCTCCATATTGTTGACACTTATGACACTTCTATAAATACTTTGGGCAATCATGGTTACTAGTGAGCCAAAAGAACCCTTGGCACATGATCTTTTTATCTAACTCTAAACTGTTCATGTGTGTGCCATAAGATCCTACATGTGTCTCCTCTATAATCCTCTTTACTTCTTTTTCTTCTAAACAACAAAGGTAAAGACCATCTACCTACCTCTTGTATAAGACCATATTTACATAGATAAACTAAGTTAACAGCTTTTTCAATTCCCTCTTATCCCTATCTGTAACTTTTTTAGACAAAACTCATTTTTCTAAGTAATTCTTGATATCATAACACCACATCTTATCTTTTTAATGTTCTATTACAATTATTTGCTCTATTTCATAGTAACACCTTTTTGAACTTGAAATGAGTACTATTTTCATGACTATTCCTATTGGATTATCCCATATAGAGACTAAGGTGGCTAATGCATCTACAAACTAATTATAATTTCTAGTAACATGGTGAAAGGTGCACATCTCAAACTATCTGTTGATAGATCTCAAGTGCTTTACATAAGGTATCAATTTCACTTCTTGAATAGTATATTCTTTATTAGTCTAATAAACCACCAAGGATGAATATTTGAATAGCTCAATTGTCTTTGCACCGAGAGCTAATAATGCTTCAAGCCCAAATATGCAAGCTTCATACTCTGCCATGTTATTTATAACCTTATACCTCAACTTTCTAGTTAACGACAATTTTTCTCCTTAAGGGGTTATCAGAATGACCCCTACACCTACTCCTTTACTCTTTACTACTCTATTGAAGTACATATACCATTATTGGACTATAATTAAGGTTAGATTCTCATCTGGGAATTCAAACTCAAATAATTCACATTTTAGTGGATGGCTAGCCATGAACTCTATACTGTACACCATTTTATCGTCTTTCGTGTTATGTTCTGAACATCAAACTCTTGCAACAAAAGAAGCCACTTGCTTATCCTTCATACCAAAGATGGAGCTATCTAAAGATATCTTAAAGAATTATGTTTTGATATTTCCTGTACTGTGTAGGATTGGAAATAATGCTTTAGTTTCTTTGAAGCCCCATACTATTGCTAGATAAATCTTTTCCACTTTGCATACTTGGCTTCATAAGGAAAAAACTTTTTACTTTTGTTGTAAATTGCAAAACTCAACCCCAAATTCATCTTCTTGTGCTACCATAGCTCCTATTGAGCTTTCTTCAATAGACAAATAGAGATTTAATGGCTTTTCTTCTCTTGGTGGTTACAAAATTGGTGGATGTAGTAGATATTTCCTGATAGTGTTGAAAGCCTTTTGACAGTCATTGTTCTACTTGATTGGTTAGTTCTTTTCAAGAAGCTTTTCAAGAACTAACCAATGTATAGCTTTTCAAGAACTAACCAATCAAGTGGTGAGCATGGCTATAAACTAACCAATAGTGCAACAACGTGTAAAATGTATAGCTTTTCAAGAACTAACCAATCAAGTGGAACAATGACTGTCAAAAGGCTTTCAACACTATTAGAGGAAGTATAGTATTTGACCTAGTTAGCTAATGTGGTACCTATCACCAAGAAAGATGACAAGGTTATGATGTGTATAGATTATAGGGATCTGAATATGGCTTGCCCAAAAGATGATTTTTCATTACTGCACATAGATGTTTTAGTCAATAGTGCAACAATGTGTAAAATGTATAGCTTCATTGATGGAACATATAGTGGTGATTGGCTCACATATAGTGGTGAGCATGGCTATAAACTAACTAAAAGATAATTGGCTCACATATAGTGGTGAGCATGGCTATAAACTAACTAATGTACTGTATTCTACCCAGAAATCTCCATATCTTGTTCTCTTTCTTTATAAGCGGTATCTCCCTTATATCTTTGACTTTACTAAGGTTTACCTCAATCCCTCTCTAACTTACTATATGCCCTAAAAACTTGCCTAAAGTTACTCCGAAGACATAGTTCTTTGGATTTAAATGTATATTGTATTTATTAATCAACTGAAAGAATTTTTATAGTGCTTTGAAATGCCCTTCTCTTGTAGCGAACTTAATCATCATGTCATCCATGTAAACTTCCACTTCCTTATGAATTAAGTCATCCAAAATTTCTATGGCCATCCTTTGATAAACAGCTCTAGCATTCTTTAACCCTAAAGGCATGACCCTATAGTAGAAGGTTTCCCATTTAGTAATGAAGGTGGTTTTTATCTTGTTTGCCATTTTGTTTATAATCTAATTGTAACTAGCATATCCATCAATGAAGCTATACATTTTACACATTGTTGCACTATTAACTAAAACATCTATGTGCAATAATGAAAAATCATCTTTTAGGCAAGCCATGTTCAGATCCCTATAATCTATACACATCATAACCTTGTCATCTTTCTTAGTGATAGGTACCATATTGGCTAACTAGGTCAAATACTATACTTCCTCTAATAACTTGGCTTTGATTTGTTTGTGTACCTCTTTTTTTATTTTATTTTCTCCACCCATTCTAGCCTTATTCTCTTCAGCTTTTATTTCATCAGCTTTGCTTCTGGGTATGTGTAAATGGCATGTTCAGCTATCTTTTTGTGCACTCGAGCATATCTTTATAGGCCTAAGCAAAAGATCTTTTCATATTTTTCAATATTCTCTTAAATTTTATCCTTTTTAGGAGTTTTATCATATGTAATTAAACTTTCTTTAGGGTTTTCATTGGTACTGAGAATAAACAAGGTAGTATTGATTGAATTAATATCAAACATGTCATGTGTGTCCTAATTATCATTTTGTATGATGGAATTAGATGGGACATCACAAAAATAAGCAAAATCATTCATGTTATTAACAAAAGAAATAGAAAGATTGTCATCAAAAGTTTAGGTACATATAAAATTTCAAAAAAATCTTTCAAAGAGTCATATTCTTTTATCTTCTTTTTCCCCTTGTCTTAAAGCATGGTAGTTGTTAAAAGTTCTTTCTTAGCTAAATCTCTAAGTTTGCTAGATTGGTAATGACCTTTTCATCCTAAAAATCTAAGGTGGCCTTGACTTCACCTGTAGCCAATTCGAACACATCACTAAAGATCTTAAACCTTGGCATAACTTTCCCTTTTATAATAATAGGCTTTGACTCTCTATAGTAATTAATATTCCCTTTAGCAAAACAAAAGTCTTTTCTAGTGGTGAGATACCTTTTCTCATCTTTTTTTGTTCTAAAGTTTTGATTGTGTACCCTAACCCCATCAATCCTTTTGTCTTTTTGCCTATATAGCTTAAATCAATCCATTTAAATTATGTCCCAAACTAACACTCAATAAATAACTCATCTTTTTAAGCATATTTACCATTTTAGGATCATTCTTTTCCTCTTCTAAAAAGATCCCAGCTATACAGAAACCAATAAAAGGCTATTTGGATATCTTAAGCATTAAAACCTAATTGTCCATCATAACTCATATAGTTATGATATTCTTATCGTGGGGGATCTTTAACATTTGATGCAGTGTTGACAAAACCCCTTTAAACTTATGGAACTATGGCCTTCCCTAAAGTAGGGAGAAATTTAGAAGGATATCAAGCGTTGTAAACTCCATATCATATACAATTATCCCCATTTTAACCTTGACTATGAAAGTCCCATATGCTACCTCTTAGTGTTGTCATAGGCCATAGTAGTGAG
>CANXYI010210377.1:0-13450 GCA_948208565.1 Hura crepitans
TGTCTATGGCCAAAAACATAGGCATTAAAACCATTAAAACTGGGCAACTCCATGGCAAAAATTTAAGCACAAATGCCATCTTCGATCGAGCTAATTCCATGGCCAAAACATAGTTTGATTCTAGCCTCTTAGAGGCACAACTAAGGTTTAATTTATTAGCTTATTTGAAGTCACTTTTAGGTCACTATCTTATGCTTTAACCATATGTTTTAAACTAAAACCTTCTTAGCTATTTCATGGCAATAATTAAGCTATATTATTGCACTTAATATTTAACAACTTAAGGTTCCAATATAACATGCCATGACTAATCCTTTGAGGAAATTAGGAGGAATGATTTTAAAATTAAATTCTTTTTTATATGATTACCATATTCAGTCATAATTACATGCCATGGTCTCACTTATTCTCATATACATCCCAATCTAAGCCAATTTAGCTAAGATGTAATATAGCATTTCCTTGAAACCACACAACATAGCCTATAGGTACAAACTATCATACACATTTCATGGGGATTTCTTTACCCAAATTCACTTAGTTTACATCCTAGCATGCCAAGCACACTTTAAATTCATCTTAGGTTGCAAATTACTCAATTAAACAACCATAGGTAGCAAATTCTAGCAAGCACTTTAAACTAATTATGCAAACACTAAGATTACACTTTCAATTATAATAAATCTTCCAACTTAACTTGTAATGTCCACATTTTGAGGCTCTATAAATAGTGCCATAGGGTCCGAGAAGTGCACTTAGGGTGTCAGGTCACTTGCACATGGATCGAAACAGTGGCACAAGTTGTGAAACTTTAAGGGGCCTTAACTGGATGAACAAGGCAAAATAAAAAAATTTAGTAAAACCAACAATTCATTTTGGGCTGTAACTACCCATCAAGCCAATAAAAATTTTACAGGTTAGGACAAACCTAGGATGAGCCCAGACAGACTCACAAATAGTGGACCCTAAAGCTAGAAAATAACAGTGAGTCCAACGGTAAAAGAATTTTTGGAATCAGAGGTTGTTCGCAAAATCTCATAATTTTTAAGGTTGGCACACAAATAAAGGTAGTTTGAAAACTAACCTATCGATGGAATTTTGCAATAAAAATTTATGATCAAGTAGAGGGGATTAAAATAGGAATTTGAAAATAAACAGTGTAATTTTTAGAGGTCTGAGTGAATTTCCATGAATTTTTTAAGTTTGCTAAAAAATCAAGATAGTTTGAGAATTTTCGAGATAATGTTGAGGTGTCAAGATAAGGCCCACAATGATGCCAAGTAGCTTGGCACACTAGCCAAGTGGCAAGGAAGCCATAACATGTGGATTTCCACTTGTCAAAGGCAAAAACATATTTTAGGCATTTTCCTCTATTTTTCTTAGATTGTCGATGCCACCTCCTCTGTATTTTTGCCATAACTTTCTTTTCAAATGGCCAAATGATGTGATTCTAGTGGCTAAAAATTTTTTAGGATGTTAAGGATTATGAGGAGAAAGAATTAGGCTAAAAGGAGCTGTGGTTTGGGAGAAACAAATTGAACAAAGGGCTTAGGTCATAATAGTCCGAAAAAATGATACTAAGGTGAGTATATTGATGTATCTCCCTCATTTCTTAGCTTTTTGGGTCTTTTTTGATTCTAAATCATAGCTAAGACATGTTTGATGGTGTGTGTGAGGGATTAGTGGCCATTGGATGCTAACTTGATGGTCACAAAGGAGGAATAAAGTCACAATGCTTAGTGGAATTAGTGCTAGCAGCATAGGTTAGATGGGAAAGACATCTTCAAAGTGTTATGTAAGTGAATTTACAGCCTTTTTCTCATGTGTATAGGTGCCTAGGTTAGTGAATTTGGGATTTGAATGGCTAGAATGGTTGTATATTAGCTTGAATTTCCATTTGGTGATTTTGAATACTTTAAGTTTTAGTGGAATTGTAAATGGTGTTAGTGAGTGGTTACACAATTAGCTTAAAAATGCTTATTGGAATTTATTATTAAGGTAGTTTGAATGATATTTTATTGCCTAAGAGGAATTTAAATTATGCCTAGCATTCTAGGGTTTGATTATTGGAAGTTTAGGTATAGAATTCACCATGGATTATGCAAATGTGCTTGTATTCTTGAGTTATAAGGAATGGTTTCTAAGAAATGTTGTATGTGCCTTAGCCAAATTAGGTTCAATTATAATGTTTATGATTATACTTAAGTCCATAACAAGGAAAAAGGCTTGAATGTTGTACTTTGGTTAGAAAGAATAAGAATTTAGTCCATTTTCTCTATGTACCCGAATGCTACTTATGGCATGTTGGCATGAAAAGCATTATTGTAAAAGTAATGAGTAAGCATGTTATTAAGGATTGAACATTGGCATAAAATGCCTAAAAGACTAATTAAGGATATAACCTTAAGATTTCATAACATATACCTTACTAAAGTGCCTTAAAATGGCTAAGAAAGAATTAAATTAAAACATATAATTAAAGCTTGATGTAATAACCAAAAAATGGCATCAAATAAGTTAATGAGTTGAGCTTTGATTGTGCCTTAAGAGGCTAGTCTTAAATTCTAAATTTTGGCCATGGATTTGGCCCAGTTAGAGTTGGGCTTGTGCCTAGCTTTTAGCTATAGAATTGGCCTAATATCAATTGCAGTTGTGCCTATATTTTGGCCATAGACTTAGCCTAATTATTATTGGCTTAGTGCCCACTAAAATGAAAAAAGGAATAGTGAAAACTAAAATGAAATTGGATGTAAAATAGTCCCAAAAAACTAACATCCAAAAGTGGTGGAAATGACCTATAACTATCTAGTTGACCTCTACCTTAACCAAAAATGTCACTAAACTAAAAAGGATTAAGTTTTGAAATAGAAATGCCATGATAAATCATACCATTAGATACTTTATGTTTTAATCATAATAGACCTAAAGATTATTTTTTGAATCTTACCTGATAGAGCTAAAAAGTGGCCATACCAGTTTGAATAAAATTTTTACCTATATATTTTTTAGACTCAAATATTATAAGAATAATTTTTGCTAATAAATCAAGTTGAATTGAGCTACTTAGCCTATTGGTTGGACACCCATTTGATAGGTTGACTGGTGAACTTAGGGTTTTGTAGCTACTAGTTATTAGTGGCTGAAGAGATCTACTAACTGATCTCTATTATGCCACCTAATCATTTTAGATATTCATTGGTGGCTAGAGAGGTCTACAGACTGATCTCCATTATGTCACCTAATTCTTGATAGTTATTTTATTTGTGGTTAGGGAGGCCCACGGGCTAATCTCCATTATGCCACTTAGTTACTATTATTGTGTCTAGGGAGGCTAAGATTGATCTTTATTATGGCACATATGTCAGTGTAATGGTGTAGGTCTAAAATGAGGACCACTACACTAGTTATTATCCCTCTAGATCCAGTATTTTAAAGTGTCATCTTTCTAGTTAGGCTAGAGATTTTAATCAAACAAAGAACTAGACTGATTAAGAATAAAAATATTGAGTACAATGGAATAATGTTTCCTCAGCTTTGATAAGTTGCTAGATAGAGGGCATTTTAGTAATTTTGCACGGATGTGCTAGATGACTATAAATAGCTAATTTAAGTAAATATACATACATAGAAGGGAAAAAGACTACTTCAAGACATATAAACACCTTAGAGAGATAAAATCAAGTATATATGAATAACTATTTCAGAAGAAGTAATAAAAATACAATACAAAGGTATTTTGGTAATTTTCCCTTTTAAGATAGACTAAGTAATTCCTTCAAGTTTCATGTATTAAGTAATAATCCTCATTTTAAATGGTTTATTTAAGTCAAAAATGATATTTCTAGACCAGACAAATACCTTGGGGGTATTTAAGTAAGGTATTTAAGTAATTTTGGCACCCTAGTGAACATTTAAGTTATTTAATCAAGTAAAAAATGACATTTTAACTACATAAGTGAGGAATAAGCTTACACCATGATTAAACTGCTTTAAATTCACCACTGAGTATCTTGTATACTCAGCATATCAATTTTGGTACATAGGTACATAATAGTGGGACCTACCTCATAAAGCGGGATAATAGCATTTCAGAGGATGCAAGTGAAGATTTTTACTAGATTGATGTGCATTTAGATATCCATGTACGTAGGTGGAAAATGGGTAGGCAAATGTATATAGGCTATGAACGTGTGATGTAGTTAAGTAATTATAACATGTTTATGTAAATAAAGCATTTTTGTATGTTCATTAGTGAATGAATAATTATATATGATATTGATGCTGCTGTAAGCCTAAGGCTCCATATTTTTGCATAGTTGACCTGTGGCCTGAGGCCTGAGTTTGATGTGTGTTAGATGATAATGATAGGCTAATGTTAGACTGAATATAGGGGACCAGATGGGTCCAAGTGTGATGAATTGCTTATAAAAGTGTTTAAACAAGCTCGTTTAAATTTTGGGAGAAGACCCAGGTAGCCATTATTTTGCCTGATTTTTTGGTAACATCTAAGCAATGCCAGTTTTCCTTAGTAATAGCTAAACCACATTGGTTTTAACCTAAATGGATTACAGGAATTGACTAGAGTAATTTTGGAGTTAAACTAAATAATCTAGATTGAAATTGATAAGAGTTAAATGAATGACCATGGGAGAAATTTTAGGATGGGTGACTTAGCGAGAAGTGCACTACTTATTGGGTTTCTTCAGGAATCTAGTAGGGGGTGTCACATCCTTAGCCGATTCGGTTGACAGATATATGTAAGAAGTATCACATAAATCTTTACAGTCAAACTTACTTAACTTATCACTATAACTTAAAGTTGTACTATAACCCCTTTACCCGATTCCCAAAAGAACTCGATAAGAATGCCACTTCCTATCGATCACCCATCCAATTCCTTCCTTAGCCTTCTTTTAGTACATATAAAATTGACTAGAACCAGAGAGCTATCTTGATTATTTATCTATTGTTACTCATCATTATCCTAATATTAGTTGTATTGTCATGATAAAAATAGTTTACGCAATTGAAAAATAATCTTACAGAAAATTGGGCAGCATAATGGCTATCAGAGTTAAGAACCAAAAATATTTCTTATAGAAAAACACTTCTAAGAATCATCATGTGCCATCTAGCCATCATTTAGACCGATTTGGTCCTCATAATCAACACACACAAAACACATCAGCAAGCAACATAGGATCTCAAACTGGCAATATACAGAAGCATTCATATATACATTCTAGATGTTCCATATACATATCAGCATACATTAAGTTAAAATGTGCTAGTTATCCCTTACATACAATACTTTCTTATAAAACTATTCATATGTTATTCTGTTCACAAACCCTCTAAATATATACATTTATTTACATGAGTGCTTAACTTCTATACAAACAAAAATGGATAGAAAAGTGTACCCTAAAATACTAGCTGTCAGCAACACTAAAGCTTTAAGTTTACACAACTACAATATCTACAACCTACACATAAGAATGTCAATAAATTGAGTATAAAGTCAATGGTGAAATTGATATAATATATATATGTACCATACTTAATTATGCAAAAGTCACACATATATAGTGCACACGGTAATATCAAGTAATATCATTTACTTCTATTCTCTGATACTTGTTTCAATAATTAGTAGTGCAATTCTATAATTTTAATCATACTAGGCATTCGTAATTTTCATTCTTTTATTTATTTATCTATTCAAGGCCTATACTAAAAGATTACACCTAACGACACTAGACAATAGAATATAGGTTATGCAATGGCCCATATTTTAGACCTTGGTAGCTACGCTTACCCAACTCCACCCTATAGTAGGGATCAATTCAATAGAACCTCCCAAATTAGTGTGTCAGGGACTAGTCTAGCAAGGACCTCCTAACATACAATAATCAATAATACAAAGGTGGATAGCAATAAATAGTCCCATGGAAACTCCTAAATCCATAATAATGGGTAACAGGGATTAGTCTTGTAGGACCTACCAATACCCAATGTGCTGGGCTCAATATTAGAACCTCGATAGTTGAACCAACCATTATAAATAAAAACACTAGTACTAGTCAAAAAGGACCAAACCTAGTAGCTACTTTATTCCCTAGTCAACCGGTCAACCCATCTAATTGGTGTCTAACTAATATAGGTCGTTATTTGAGTATTAATTTAAACATTTAGTTGTAGGTCAATCATCAAGCTTACGAGTCATTTTACTATTCATTTGGTCATTTCTATGACCATGATTCTCATTACAAAATCAATATAATCTTTACCACTATTTTCTATGACAATAATTATTCATTTTCTTTATTAATTCCATTCTTAGGTATTGCTCTATCTTGTACCACTTTCTCATTTCTAAAAAGATTACTTTCACATTCATACATATTTATCCTTTTTCATCAAAATTTTATGTCATTTATACATTTTAATCAAGCATTCCTCATTATCATGCTTGTATATTTCATGTCTATTTTCACTTCAAAATCATGCCATTAATTCACTTAATACATAAGTACACTTACACTTGGCATAAAGACACCATTCAACCAATATAAGTGCACACACATTCATAATTATTTCTCTCCATTCCACCTCTCTTTTAGGCTTCTCATACATATATTAACCACATTTATTAAACATATTTCATTATTACACCAATTTACACACTTATTACCCAATTCCATACACATTTTTTATACAATTTAGGGTACACAAATGCACACACATACATTTATATCAAATTCACATTCCTATGGGTGAGTAAACACCCTTGTCCACCACTTTAATCTTTAGAATTGCCTTGTTCCTTCACCTTTCTTCCTTTTCCTAAACATACACAATTTTCACTTTAGAAAAATTTGAAAAATCTTACACAACTCTAAATTAAATTCTACCCATATGGTTATTCTTAGAATATCATATACTACCTAAAAATAAAATAAAAATTTAATTTAAAACACCTACACCAAAAAAGTGATACTATTTATCAAGTCTCTAAAAACTCCCTTCCAAGACCTTATTTCTGAATTTTACTACTTGGAATGACTTCCTTGGATCAAGGAGGTAAACATCCATATGTAGTTTGGTATAATTAAGCAAGAATTGAATGAGTTAAGGATGAAAAAAGGGAAGAGAGAGAAAGAGTTAATGGCATCAACCAAAAAGGAGTAAAGGGGGAGGAAGGTGGCCCGAATTGCAACATATGGTGATCGAATGATCAATTTTATCTCGATTTTCTTTGAACTTAAAAAATTCATAATAATTTTTCAACATCTCTAAAAATTATGATTTTACTGGCATAAATCCTCGATAATACCTGTTGAGGGCCTTATAAAATCTCATATCAAAATTCCTTAAACAAGTAAGGTTACTATTCACTCATGTAATCTAAAAATTCAAAATAAAAATCAAATGACCTTAGAATATTAAAATTCCTTCTCTAATAGACTCATTAGAATTTTTGGCCTTCATAATATGATATTTTTAGGTCCATTCAAACACATCATGAACCATTCCTCGCATGACCGTAACTTAAATCACTATTCACTAGTTCTTAGCCCAAAATAATTTATTAGTTCTACTAAAAGTTTTAATTATTTCATTTTCATCATTTTTTAGCTCATTAAAGTTTGATAAGCAGTACTCGACCCTTTGGTCATCATGAGGTGTCCTAACTTTCTAAAAACACTATTCATGCCTCAAAAGTACTATTAATAGGCATTATAATCCTTCCCCTCTTAAATAATTTCGTCCTTGAAATTACTTGACAAAAATAGGTGTGGATATTGTACTTTCATCTGCTCCTTGCTTTCCCATGTGGCTTCCTCTGCATTATGGTGCTTCTATAGCATTGCACTAATGTTTTAGATTTCTTCCTCAATTCCTTGACTTCTTTAGGCAATACTTGCACTAGTTCTTCTATATATGTCAAATCTAGTTGTATTTGTACTTTCTCTATAGATATGATGTGTAACAGATCATATTGATACCACCTCAATATTGAGACATGAAATACATCATGTATTTACTGTAATTCTAATGAAAATGCCAGTCAGTATGCCATTGGTCATAAACGCTCTATAATATTGTATGCACTAATAAACCTTAGGCTCAATTTTCCTTTCATACCAAATCTAAGAATCTTCTTCCATGGTGATACTTTCAAGAACACTTTATCACCAATATTATACTCAATATCTTTTCTCTTCAAATCGGTATACGACTTCTGTTGATTTGTGGTAGCTTTCAACCTATCTCTTATAACTTTAACCTTTTTTTAACATCTCTAACCAAATCTAGTCCTATGAGCTTACTTTCACCAGTTTCACTCTAATACAGTGGAATTCTACTCCGTCTGCCACACAATGCTTTATATGGTGCCATGCCTAAAATAGCCTAATAGCTGTTGTTATAGGCACATTCAGCTACTGATAGATATTGATCCAAGCTTCTTTTAAACTCAATCACACAACTACATAACATGTCCTCTAACACCCATATCACTCGTTCTGACTGTCTATCAGTCTATGAATGGAAAGCATTACTAAAGGTCAAGTGAGTACCCATAGCATCTTGCAACTTCTTTCAAAATCTTGAAGTAAAATGTGGATCTCATATAGTCTCGCGATCTCATTTATATATAATTGTGCTAGAATATCCAATGAATAATATATTTTAACCAAAATGAAATAGGCTATCATTGTCAATCTATCCACTATCACCGACACTGCATCACACTTACTTCTCTCTTTGGCATTCACATGACAAAGTCTATAATAATCTTCTCTAACTTACACTCTAGTATTGCTATAGGGTGTAACAATCTAGAGGGTAATTGATGTTTAGCTTTCACTTATTGACATGTCAAGCATCGAGCCATGTACTCTACCACATCTCGCTTCATTCTTGACCACCACTATTGAGGTTTCAAATCTAGATACATCTTCATACTCCCTGGGTGCATAAAGTATGGAGCTTTATGTGTTTCCCTCAATATATGTGCCTTAAATCCATCCACCTTAGGTACGCACAATCTATCTCAATAGTAGAGTCATTAATCCTCTTTAACTTGAAATTAAGCGATCTTCCCCTCTTTAACCTTACTTATCAATTGTGTATGCTACTTATCTTTCATCTGTGCTTCTTTCACTTGTTGCTTAAAGTAAAGTTTTATTCATAACTCCACCAAGATCACATCATCTTGAATGTGTGTGACCCTAGCATTCATAGATTTCATAATAGGAACAAACTTTTGACTTAAGGCATCCGCAACTATATTTTTTTTCTTGGATGGTAGTTAATTAGACAATCGTAGTCTTTTATTAACTCTATCCAATGTCGCTGCCTTAGATTTAACTCTTTATATATAGGGAGGTACTTCAAACTATTATGATTAGTTTAGATATAACACCTCTTGTTATATAAATAATGCCTCCACACTTTTAATGCAAGAATAGTAGTAGCCAGTTCTAAATCATGTGTCAGGTAGTTTTGTTCATACAGCTTTTACTATCTAAAAGCATAAAATATCACCTTTCCCTCTTATATCAATAAACATCCAAGCCTATTATGGGAAGCATCACTATAGATCACAAAGTCCTTCCCTTGCTCAAGTTGAATAAGAATGGGAGCTTTTATTAACATTATCTTTAGTTTGTCAAATTTTATTTGGCATTAGTTATCCCATACAAAATTTACCTCTTTTCATAATAATCTAGTGAGTGGAGTTGCAATAATTGAAAAGCCTTTTACGAATCTCCTATAATAACCAACTAATCTTAGGAAGCTTTAAATCTTAGTCACATTCATAGGAGGCTTCCATTTTAATACAAATTTAACCTTTCTTGTATCCACTAAAATACCATCTATTGACATAATATAGCCTAAAAAGGCTACTTCTATCAACTAAAACTCATACTTGCTGAACTTTGTGTATAACTGCTTCTCTCTTAAGGTCTACAACACAATTCTCAGATGTTACTCATGTTCTTCTCGACTCATGGAATGCACTAGGGTGTCATCAATGAAAACTATGACAAATTGGTCTAAGTATAACTTGAAGATTCTATTCATAAAGTCTATGAGAGTTGCAGAGGCATTGTTAAGCCCAAATGGCATCAATAAGAACTCATAATTCCCATATCTAGTTTTGAAGGCAATTTTCAAAATGTTAGATTCCTTGATTCTTAGCTAGTGATATCCTGATCTCAAGTCAATCTAGTACCTAGCTTTTCAAGCATCATCGCCTATTGTTCCTTTCAAATCTAGAGCCCTCATTTTCTTTAACCTTTCTAAGTAAGTTTTTTGTAGGATTGTTAGTGGTAGCAGTGTTAGAGTTTGTAGTGGCAGTGGTGGTGGTGGTGATGCTATAGCAATAGTTGTGTGTCTCAATAAATCCATAATCCACCGTAAAAGTACTGGTAGAGCCTAGCCTATCGTGTTACATCACTTGACACCGATGTAGCAATGTTTGCTTTTACTCCATACATAGTTTTCAGAGCATGACTTGCCACCTCTTGTCTTTGCTCTAGTTGGGTCGGCCAACTCATCATGCATCACTATAGAAGGATAGACAATTAGCCTCATACAATGTAGTTTAATAGGCTCTAGAACCCTAGACCAAAGGAATCATGTATACTACCCCTAGCAATGCCTGCACCATGCTCTGATACCACTTAATGTAACACCCTTACTCGATTCCCAAAGGAACCCAATAAGAATGCCACTTCCTATTAGTCACCTATCCTATTCCTTCCATAGACTTCATTCATTTAAAAATTATAAACCTGATTAAACCCGATGATATATCTTCATTATTTATCTACTATTACTCATCGTTATCTTAATATTAGATGTATTATTATGATAAAAATAGTTTATGCAATTGAAAAATAATTTTATAAAAAACTAGGCAGTATAGCGGCTACCTAAGTTAAAAACCAAAAAATTTTCTTATAGAAAAACACTTCTAAGAATCATCATACACCATCCAACCATCATTTAAACTTATCTAGTCCTCCTAATCAGCACTCACAGCATATATCAATAAGTAACATAGGGTGTTAGACCTACAATATACAGAAGTATTCATATATGTATTCCAGCAATTCCATATACATATCAACATACATTAAATTAAAATGTGCTAGTTATTCTTTAGAAACCATACTTTCTTACGTAACTATTCATATGCTATTCTATTCCCAAACCTCTACATCTAGACATCTACTTACATGACTGGTCAACTTTTATATAGCCAAAAATAGATAGAAAAGTGTACCCCAAAATACTAGTTGTCAACAACACTGATGCTTTGAGATTGCACAGCTACAATATCTACAACATGTGCATCGGAATGCCGATATGCTAAGTATAAACTCAGTGGTGAATTTGATATAATATTTGCATATACCACACTTAGTCATGCAATAGTCACACATACACAGTGCACATAGTAATATTAAGAAATATCATTTAATTCTATTCTCTTTTACTAGTTTCGATAATTTGTCTTGTAATTCTATAATTTTAATAATACTAGGCATTCATAATTTTCATTCTTTTATTCATTTATCTTTTCAAGGCCTATAATGAAAGACTAAACCTAGAAACACTGTGCATTAGATTATAGGTTGTGCAGTGGCTTACATTTTGGACTTCAGTAGTTATACCTACCTAACTCTACCTCATAACAGGCATCAGTTTTGTAGAACCTCCCAAATTAGTATGGCAAGGGCCTCCCAACATACAATCATCAATAATACAAAGGTTGATAGTAGCAATCAGTCCCATGGGACCTCCCAAATCCATAATAATGGGTAATAGGAATCAATCCCTTAGGACCTCCTAATACTTGGTGTGTAGGGCTCAATATCAAAATCTCGATAGCTACAGCCGTCATCATAAATAAATACATAGGTACTAGTCCAAAAGGACCAAACCTAGTAGTTACTTTATTACCTAGTTGATCGATTAACCCATCCAATTAGTGTCTAACTAATATTGGCCTATGACACCCCTTACTGGATCTCTGAAGAAACCTAATAGGTGAGGCACTTCCTAAGAAGTAACCCATCCTAGGATTGCTCTAGGAGAAAACTCATTAACACTTATGGACTATTCTAGAATTCTATCAGATATTATTTAGATGCCTAATCAAATCTTTAATCATGTTCATACATGGTTTGACAATCTTAAACAAGGCATATACAAATACTTTACAATTCACAAAAAATTAGGCAGCATAATGGCTACCCAGTTGACATACCAAAATTTTTTTCCACATGTTAAACACTTCTATAAGCCCCAATTTTGTAAACCTCCTTCTAGACACTTTTGGTCCCCTAATCAATCGTCAACCAATATCAAACATATATTCACATATGAACATTCAACCACACAAGGCTTTAGGCCCATAGTTATCAAGTTTACACACAAACCAAACAACACTATAACAACTTATATACATCACATCTAGGTTATATATACAGACATATCAGCTTCTAAGCATGCTAACCCAAAACCTACATGGTATTACATGAGTGCCTTTACAAAAAAAAAATATAACAACTTCTTTTACCCTTCAACTATTGTATAGCTACATTACACATTCAGCGAGGCTGGCTTGCTTATCCTTGTTACTTATGCAACATAATATAGGTACGCTGAGCATACAACTCAGTAAGCAAATCTAAACCATTTAAAAACATGCATTAATGCACACATGCAATTATAAATAATAGCCTAGGTGTAGTGTATGAGTCGTATGCCAAATGATTGATGTCATACATATAGTTTGTCTTATTTCTTCAAAATTACCAAAATGCCACTATAATCATTTTATTCAGTTGCTCTCTATAATTCATTCAACTATTCCATTAATTTTAGATGCTTTATTTAAATTATTAAATAGGCCTAACTAGGTAGACTACACTTATAGACACTAGAACAAGAGGGAAGTAAAGGATGTGCAGTAGCCCACATTTTGGACCCTAACTGCTGCACCGACCAACCATAGCCTATAGGGATCAGTTCATAATAACCTCCTAAGGGATAAAATGCTGAGTAAATATGCATAGTGGTTAGTTCATAGACCTCCCAAGACATTGATCATATTAAGTAATCTATCATGGTCTACCCAGCAGAATAGTGCAGTGGCCCCTCTAGGGACCTTCACCACTGCACCGACATACTTTAATATACAATCAAAAGTGCTAGCCATAAAGAGTGTCTACCTCACAAATTAGTGCAGTGGCTCAATGATGAACCTCGACTACTACACCAGCCCAATCTGATAATCAGACAATCTAGCAGCTGTTAATCCCTATGTAGATTTGTCAACCCATCTAGTGGGTGTCTAGCTAATAGGCTATCTAACTGTATTTTAAGTTTATTTTTATATTAATCATATTTTTACAATATTATGAAGTGA
>CANXYI010210630.1:0-11851 GCA_948208565.1 Hura crepitans
TCAAGGAAAAGAATTCATAAAATATTCTAGAAGCTTCCAAAAATTCCCATTATAGTCCCTAAAATTCTCAATTATTGTCACTAAGCCCCTTGCAAAATTTCAGCTCAAAATTCCACCGAAACCAAAAATCACTATTCATCATAGATCGAGTTTTAACTTCAAAAATTCGTAAAATATTCTCTGATGCTCCAAAAATTCTTATTTAAATTTTAAAAATCCTTAATTAATGAGACTAAGGTCCATGCAAAATTTCATGTCAAAAGTCAACAGTTGACTTTTTTGGCACTATTCACACTTGGTTTAAAATATTCAAAGAAAAATATCAAATGATCTCAGAAAATTCTTATTTCTCTACCATCATACTCAGTGGAATTTTTGAGGTTCAGGGTATGGTATTTTCGAGACCATACGAGCACATTCCTGATCTCGTGCTATCTTGACCCCAAAATAGTTTTATCTCTATAAACGATAGTTCTCGACCTAAAATGAATTATTGGTTCTACTAAAATTTTTATTCCATGTGTTTCGACCATTTTCAAGCCAGTCAAAGTTCCCGGGTCAATATGCCATTCATTAGACTCAGAATGATGGCTCGCACCACGGGGAACATCACTTGGGCTCGGGTAACACTGTTCACATGATTTGGGTTTTCGAGCGTTACAACCTAGGCCCTAAAAGTGGGCCACTGCACAAGACATGTCCCGCTGTCTAGTGTCTTAAAGCATAGTCTGTATGATATGGGCTTGTGTTAGGATAAATTGGAATTGATAAATAAACTTAGTGTCTGATTAACAGATAAATGGATTGGGACAGTTGTCAGAATTAAATTATTTATGGACTAGGAATTATGATTGTGTGTGTGATGCATATATTATTGCATGAATGCATAGTGACATAATATATTTGAATTATTCCACCACTAAGTTATATACTTAGCGTGTCGGTGTTTCGATGCACAGGTTGTAGACAAAGAATGCTCAGCATCAAACATCCTCCCCTGTGTAGTTGACTGAGAGTCTTGGTATTTTGCTTCTCTCTTTTAGGGTTTTGTATATAGTAATGCACTCTAACAAAGAGGTTAGGATGTTGGGATGGATGTTTAACAGAATATAAGTAACTAAATGTATGGATTATGCTGTATGTATGTATGAATGTCTATTTCTTGCATGCTTGCCTATTAATAGGTCCTTAACCCTTTGACTTGATAACTATCTGTAACATGACGAGATTGACTGTAATTTGGAAGACTAGAGGGTCCGGAAGGGAAAGTGGTTAGGTGATGAGATATAGAAATGTGTGTATTTGTACGTACAATTGGGGATAGGTAACAAGGTAGCCGTTATGCTGCCCGATTTTTCATAATTGTCTGATAATGTCTAATAGGGTTTGCGATGATTTAAATTAGATAATAATAGAAGAATAAATGCTCAGTTTTTTTTAAAAGGCATGTATGATCAAATAAGGTCAATAGGAGTAACAGTTAAATGAAAGGCCTTTGGAAAAACCCTAGGATAGGTGACCTCAGTGGGAAGTAACACACCTTGCCTGTTTTAGGCAGAGATGGGTAGGGGGTGTTTCAATAGGCTTTAGGCCTAGTTTTAGGTTAAGTCTATTGTAGTTCATGTGGACATGGTCTTTGGTTATCTGGGCAGACCTTGGGCCTTAGGCCTTGTTCTAGGCTTAGTTTATTTTAGTCCATGTAGACATAGGCTTTGGTTTGTCTAAGCAGAAAATGGGCCGTGGGCTTTACTATTCTAGGCTATGTCATAGTTGGTTGCTATGGACCTCATAGCATCAAGTCTGAACAGACTTGCACCAAGAATGTCCGTACAAACTAGGGTCCTAGGTTGCTTGCTTTATCACTTAAGCCTATATCTGGTTATCATTATAGGCCTAAAAGGTAGGGTGTCTATAGGTATGGCCACCATGAGGTCCATAAGGGCCATCACACACCCATATATTGTACATTGATATGATATTTTCATGTGAGTGCAGCCACTGGGATGTCTAACAAAACCACTGCATATAATCTTTATGTGGTTGTAGCCAGCAAGAGGTTCAATTGGATAACTACACAGTTATAAAAATATGTCATGCTAGTGCATTAGTCATGACATCCACTAGGGCCATTACACACTTTCATGTTGGTGTAATAGCATAAGGTCAAGTAAAGCCACTACAATATTTCATGCTAGTGCAGTAGCCATGAGGTCCAGTAGGACCACTGCCCACTTTCAAGCTTGTGTCATAGCTGTGAGGTAAAAAATATGGGCTATTGCACATTGTGATCCCAATTTCAAGTATTAGGGAATATGTCCACTAGATATAGGCTAGGAAATGGTAATCGACAATATGTGAAAAAAATGAATAAAAGATGGTAAGCAATTAATGATACAATTATTATAAATGGAATAAACTCACATAACATGATTAAGTATTTAACCACATAAGTATAACTCTACATGTGCTTATCTCATAACCCACTTTTTTATAGCATTGCATTCTAGAAATATTTATGTATAAAAGTGTGAGCATGTTTTATTGAATACACCATTAAGCTTTAATCTTAACACATCATGTTTTCGATGTATAGGTTGTTGATAGTCAGCTATAGGCTAACCTCAATGCAATAATGTAGCTGAGTCAGCTACAGTCATTTTAGTATACTTTTGTATTATATAGTGTGATACATACTAAAGTAGATGACAATCATGTGTAAATAGGTAGAAGGAGTTACTTCATCTCATGTACATATTTTACTAATGTTGAGTTGGATATGTAAATTAATATGACAAATGTTATATCATTATGGTATGTATGCATGTGGACCCGACTGTATGTGTGCATAATGTTACTGTGATGATTGACGTGACAACTAGATTATAAGAATATGACTAAGATGGGTGTGAGCACCATATAGGTGTAGGATGGTGTTTAGAGATTCAGGCTCTATAAAAGTGCTATTTATGTGTGTTTTATTTTGTGATATGACACCACGCAACTATTATGCTATTGGATTTCTATTTTAGCTATACATGGTTAGCTTACATGTGGGGCCAAGATATTTCATGATTTGCAACACACATAACAGGGTTTAAAAAGATAATGGTGGAACTATGTAAGATCTATTACTGTATCATCTCTTATTTGAGCTAGCAAAGGTTCGAGTAAGGGTTGTCATAATATGTCATCTTACATTTGGCTTCGACTATCGAGCCAAGTAAGAGGTGTCACATTAGGTGGTCTCACAGCAAGGTTTAGGTGTTCCTAGGTGTATTAGGTTGTATATGAATGCTATAAAGTTTTATATACATGTATCATGTGACATTGCAGTATTTAAGGCTTATATTTATTATTTGATATAAATTAAGATAAGCAAATTGAGACCACCAACTAGTTAAGAGAAGGTGGAGATTCATGCTCCTAAGACCATTTTGGAACCTACCAGCTCAAAAACTCCAATACCTAGTGATGCTACCTTAGCCTACACTTACCCAGCTGGCACAAACACAATAGGCACTATACAGTAAATGGCAAAAGTATTCAAACAAGTCATTGTAGTAGTTGCCTTACCTCCACCACTAATGCCACCACCACAACTATCTCAAGCTCTTTAGAAGGAACATCCAGAGCGAATAAAAAAAATAGGAGTTATAGATTTCTTAGGGATAGATAGATATGATTCAACCATATGAGAATATTGGCTTAAAAGAACTGACCGAATTCTAGAGCAACTAAAATGTACCCCAGAGGAGAATTTGATTAGTGTGACCTCGCTACTATAGGAGGAGGCATATCATTAGTGAAGGATAGTGGTAGAGCATAAAGCTCCAGAAGACTTGATTTGGGACTTTTCCCTACAAGTGTTTTATAATAGGAACATTGCAAAAAAATATCTATAAAAGAAAAGATAGTAATTTCTTAACAAGAAATTGAGGGGACAACCCGTATCAGAGTATGGAAAGGAGTGTAAAACTCAAGAAATGAGGTTTCATGAATAGTACTTCCCGAGGCATAAATAGTGTCTCTCGGGGTACCTTATGGTGGTAAAGGGGGAGTATTAGTCATAAAAATTTGACGAGTCAAAAAAGGATAAAAATGAAATAATTAAAACTTTTGGCAAAACTAATAAATTATTTTAGGCTAAAAACTAGTAGATAGTGACTTTAGTTAGCACTATGTCGGGAGATTCCCGGGATATGCCTAGATAGACTTGAAAATGGCATACCCTGAAAGTTAAAAATTCCAAAGGATTTAATGGTGGAGGAATTTTAATTTTTTGAGATCGTTTGATATTTATTTAGTATTTCTTACTTATTTGAGTGAATAGTACCTTAGTTCCCTTTGGAGTTTTGACTCGAGAATTTATAGGGCCCTTAATGGGCATTATTAAGAAGTTTTGGCATTGAAGGTATGATTTCTAGACATCTAGAATAATTATTTTGAATTTCTGAAGCTTAAAGTAAAAATTAGATTAAAATGGACCATCAGATAGACACGTGGCATGATTCAAGCTATCCAAAGGTTTAATATAAAAGTGTGGACACGTGTAGGGGTGCCATGTGTGACAACCTATCTACCTCGCCTTCTTTCCCTACAATGGTCGACACCATCCATGCTCCCTCCTGCTCCCTTTTTCTTTTTTAATTCTCACAAATGTTAAGTAAAATCCACCATTTTTCCTACCAAATCACACCTCCACAGTCTCATAAAGCTCCTCCCACTAACAAAATTCGAAGAAATAGTCTAGTTTGGGAGATATGAGTGCTTGATGAATAGTGCATAAAGTGAGTAAAAGTGCTTTCTCAATTTTTATTTTTGGTTTAGTTAGTCTTAAGTATGCCATGAATAATCATGCAAATAGTCTTTGATTTTGAGTTATGTAGTAATTTTTAAAAATTTTCAAACCCTAAATGGTGTATGTTTGTAGGAAAAGAGAGGAACCTTGAGGTAGAGAAGCCAAGCAAGCCTTTAAGTGGTGGATTAGGGTGTTTTGACATTATAGGTATGTGACTTTAATGTAATATAAGTTATTAATTCTCTTAGTGTTCATGTGTGCATGTGTAAGTGTGCATGAAAGTGGCATGAAGTATGTATGTGTGTGTAATTACATGGAATGAATATGTAAGTGTGGGATGAATGAGCCACATAATGCATGAATGTGTGGTGATTGCATGAAAAAGCCATATGATGGTATATGAAGGAGAAATATGTGTGTGTATGTGTAATTAATATGGAATGTGATGTAGTTAGGTTAAAAAATAAGTTCAAGGTATGTTTTGTGATGTGGAATTAATAAGAAATAAATTAGAGATATTTGAACATGGATTGGCCATGAGGTATACAAGGTGAGAGTTAATGGATATTGTGTAGGAATGGTACATGTAATTATGTAAATTGTGAAAGGCAAATATTAGAAATGGGAAAATGAAATTTGTTTATGAGAATTGTTGTGAAATGACAATAATGGGTAAGATTTATGTGATGTTATGTAAAGTTACATGGAGTAACATGAATCAAGCATTAGATGAGAAATTTAACAAAATGAATAGTACTAAGATGGTGATAATGGGTCGTGACTATTGGGCACATGACAATGGAATTTGCACGTAATTAGCATGACAATAAGTGATTGAAATGACATATAATAAAAGATTTGTAACTGGGAATGTAAAATTGTAATTTGTATTGGTTGATATCAATTAAACACACAAATAGATTGGTAGATCAATCAACTAGGGAATTAGTAGTTGCTAGTGATTTTGGTCCATGTTGGCTATTGCCTGAGTATATAATATGGCAGGTGTAGCCACCGAGGTTCTGCCAAAGAGCCCTACACACCTGTGTATTGTGAGGTCTACACAAACTGATCTTTGCTATCCAGGGTCATTGAGAAGTCCATATGGAGTAAGTCTGGCCATCTTAGGTATTGGGAGGTCCGCATAGATTAATCCCTACTTACTTGTATCGTAGTGGATTTGGGAGGTCCTATAGGGTTGATCCCTACTATCCACCTAAGCATGATTGATATTTGGGATTTGGGAGGTCCTTCAGAGCTAATCCTTGCTATCTTTATGATCAGGATGTCCACTAAGACTAATCCCTAAATCTCCGATTTAGGAGGTTCTTATTAATTGATCATTGTTATCAGGTGGATGGGTAGGTGAAGCTATTGAGGTCTAAAATGTGGGCCACTAAATGACTTAATCCCTTTTATCTAATATCTTAAAGTGTAGTCTCTCCAGTATGGTCCTAAATAGAATAAAAAGGCATGAAGACATAATATGATAGATAATTATATATTTTTAATTATAATAAGGTGTACATAATATGATGTATAATTAACTTGAGTAGTGACACATTAGTGAATCAGATTTATTATGGCTTAAGTCGCATATAATTGAGATTAAATGTACTAAATATGCTTAATTACAAAAAAAGTTGTATTGTGTGTGTTACATGTCTACGTGATGCAATTTATATTACATTAAATTCATTGTTGAGTATATACTCAGTGCATCGGTGTTTCGATATGCAGGTAAAAGATAGAAGCTAACTGTTTAACCTCTAGTTGTTGTTGAGCTATCCACTTTTATGTGTATAATTTCTATGTTCCATTTGGAGTTTTAATGACAAAAGGCATTCATATATGTACAAGGTTTAGGCAAAATCATATAAATGGTAAAGGATTATGTTTTGAAACATGTTGTGTGACACCCCTTACCGAATTCCTAAAGAAAACCTTATAAGTGATGCACTTCTCAATAGGTCACCCATCCTAGGATTGCCTCAGAGATAAACTCCTGAACACTTATGAACTATTTTAGAATTCTATTAGATATTGCTTAGATGTCTAGTCTAATTCTTAATCATGTTCATACATGGTCTAACAGACTCAAAAAAATCATTTATAAACACTTTCTAGGTTACAAAAAATTGGGCATCATAATAGCTACTTGGGTAAAATGCCAAAATATTTTTTACCTATTAAAAATACTTCTGGAGGCAAACACTTTATAAACCTCTATCTAGACCCTTCTGGTCCCTCAGTCAATCATCAGCACATATCATAATCATATGCATAGGGCCTCAGGCCCAAATTTATCAAACCACAAGCAAACCAAAAAAACACCACACTTGCTTATATATATCACAACTAGGTTTTATATACAAACATAGCATCTTCTAAGCATGCTAACCCCAAACCTATAGGATTTTACATGAGTGCCACTACTAGAAAGAAAAACAACTTTCTTTACCCTTAAACACTTGAATGGCTACACTGCACGATCACCGAAGCTAGCATGCTTATCTTTGTTCCCTACGCACAACAACACTGGTACGCTAAGTATAAAACTCAGTAGTGAATTTAAACCATTCGAAACATGCATTAACACATATATGCAAGCATAAAAATAATGGTATAGTGTAGTGTGTGACCAACATGCCAAATGACTGATGCCATTTAGATGATATGTCATATTTTCTTTAAAATTACCAAAATGCCACTGGGTATATTTATTAAAATTTATCATTAGAAATTTTTATCAAGTAATTTAAATTTATAGTTTTCTCTATTTTAAGTCCATTTTATAGGCCCAACTAGATAGACAACACTTGCAAACACTGAACCAAGAGGGAACTGAAAAATGTATAGTGGCCCATATTTTAGACCCTAACTGCTGCACTAGCCTGATATAGCCATAAGGATCAGTTCATAGGAACCTCCCAAAGGGAAAAGATACTGAGTAATTATGCATAAGGATCAATCTGTAGACCTCTCAAGGGCACTGATCAGGTCAAATAATTCCTCCGAGTCTGCCCTATAGTCTAGTGTAGTGGCCCCTCTAAGGACCTTTTCCACTGCACCGGCATAGTTTGATATATAGTTAATAATGAAGAGTGTCTGCCCTACAGACTAGTGCAATAGCTTAATTATGAACCTCAGTCGCTGCACTGGCCCAATCTGATAAACAGACAATCTAGCAGCTGCTAATCCCTAAGTTCATCGGTCAACACATCTAGCGAGTGTCTAATAAATAGGTCATTTGACTACATTTTAAGTTTATTTCTTTACTAATCATATTTTTATTATATTTCAAGTTGAAAAATAGATAGTTAAAAATTTTATCAAATAGTCAATTTTTGACCTAGATAGTTACATGTTATTTTTATCCCTACTAGGCAATTACAAGTAATTTTTTTTGTCACTTTTTAACTCATTTGTAAAGGCATAATTACAACAATAATAAATTAAGTCTAGCCCATTATTTTGGCTTAAATATTTACATGCTCGGTAGTTAATTTAATTATAGTCCCAAAATCATTTTTAACGGGACAGTTATAGGTTATTTTACCAATTTGCAATAGCCATTTTAGGTTCATTTTATGTCCTTTTCAGTGCCAATTTTACTCACAGTCATGCATTTCCATAGGCCTAAAGCCAAACCCAGTTAGGTATGCCTAATTGCCATATAAATGGCTTTGATGCCAACTTACATGAATATCACAAGTTAAGTAACTTTAGGGTACCAATTTCATTATTGAAACTAGTCCACTTTCAAATCCATTTTTCATGTCATTTTAAGCCAATTTCAAGTTTACTTTCCAACATTTTTCTATCCTTTAAAAATGTCATACATCATAATCATTTCATGCATCCTAAGCATGCACATTCACCTAGATCATGCCATAGACATAATGCCACATTCATGCCATAAATGTCATGCCATTACAAACATAAGTGCTAGTTATGCCATACCTTATTTTCACGCTATTTAACCTTGCAAAACTCTTGGCTAATAGCATCAAATTGCCTCATACATGCTTTTAATGACATTTAAGCATACATGTATGCATTTAAACGTCATAAAAGCATGCCTACACACACATGATGCCTTTGCCATGCAAACCAAGCAAACACATGCTATGATCATGCCTCGACTACATTACACTCTCACGCACGCATATGCTTTATTCATCCATCTCGTCACCCACACCTATCATGCCATCCTTAGCAAGCCATATTCCATACAACATGCCTATCAAATTTGCCATACACTTGGCATACCAACTAAAGAACCTCTAGGCCAAAAGGAAGAACACACCAAAACTCATAATTCTCACTACCTACTCACATATTTTAAGCATCTTTCATGCCATGTACCTTAAATAACTTGCCATAACACCTTAATAAGCTATAAACACACACACATAAAGAAGCACAAAGCTCTCATCCAAAAGGAGAAATTACCCTTCCTTGTATGCTTTCCACCTAATTACAATTCTATGCACTCATTCTACATAAAATTAGTCTAATTTCTTGCCTAATCCATCAACTCACACACATTAACAAGATTTTCTACTACTTTTATGCAAGGATTCCAAGCTTAAGTCATTATAATTTCATCACATATGCTTTAATTGCTTTAAATTTAGTTACCTCCCTATCTAAGGAGTTGAATTCAACACTTTAAGCTTGAAATAACTCACCAACACCTCACTTTATTCCTTGGTCTCCATACATGCCAATATTATTTCAAAAATTCACCAAAAATCACATACTCCTCCAAATTAAATTCCCATCACATAGGTGTTCATAAAATATTCAAATCCCCTAGGAAATAAATTAAAGAAAGGGTGAAATACTTAAACATCAAGAGTTGCCCTTTTATTCCTCTTTGGTGTACACCTTGAGCTATCTTGAATTTTCTTAAACTCTAGGGACTTCTATGGCTTCCCATACCTTCACAAATCAATTTTTAACATAAAATAAGGGATTTATAGTTGTAATAAGCAAGGGAAAAGCTTGCTTGAAGGAATGAAAATGGTGGATTTTTGCTGGAAATGGCATTAGGATAGCAAGGGAAGAAAGAAGAAGGAAAAAGGAGGAGGTGAGTGGATATGGCGAAGTGGCCACTTAGGTGGCAAATGAGGGTTTATATAGGTGCTAAGGTGGCATAAGTGGGGCTTACATGTCACCTGAACAACCCAAAAATGCTAGGTTTTGGTAAAAACTTTTGGAAATTTTAAAAAATCACTCGGATCTTTAAAAATTATTGCATTTATTTTAAAAATCATCAATTACTCTTATTTAGAGGCTTGTAAAATTTCACAACCAAATTCCACCAACAAGATAGTTAACCAATTGCCTCTATTTATGTGTAAAACCCCAAAATAAGAAAAATTTGCAAATGACATCAGAAATAAAAAATTCTTTCACCAATGGACTCAGGGGAATTTTTTTACCTTCAAGGTATGACATTTTCAAGTTTATCTGGGCAAATCCCGAGTCATTCCCAACCTGACTCTATTTGAGGCTATGACCTATTAGATTATAGCTTAAAATAATTTATTTGTTATGATAAATCTTTAAATTATGTTAATTTTATCATTTTATGACCCCTTAAAGTTTCATGACTAATACCTCAGTCTTGAGCCTTATGAACGTGACCCAGCACATCAAAAGAACTTTTCAGCCTCAGCAATGTTATTCATAGAGCCTCGACTTATGGGCATTACAATTCTTCCCCACTTAAGAAATTTCATCCTCAAAATTACCTAGAGTAAAGAGGTGTGGATACTGAGCCATCATCAGCTCTTCAAGCTCCCAGGTAGCTTCTTCTACATTGTGGTATCTCTAAAGAACATACTCAACTGATTCACTTCTCTAGCTAGTATCTGTATTGGTTCTTCTTTGTAGCTTAAGTCTAGCTATATTTCTACATTTGTTATTAGGATTATGTGGTGAGGGATTTGATCTATATCGCCTCAACATTGAGACATGAAACACATCATGAATTTGTGACAATTCATATGGCAAAGCTAACATGTATGCTAAAGGTCCCACTCTCTCTATGATCTTATAGGGTCTAATGAATTCGGGTCTCAACTTTCCCTTCTTCCCAATTTTGAGGACCTTCTCCACGAGGATACTTTTAAAAATACTTTCTCACTAACTGCATACTCAATATCCCTTTGCTTTAGATCAGTATAGGATTTTTTCCTATTGGCTGCAGTTTTCAGTCTCTCTTTTACCACTTTAACCTTTTCCTCTGTATCTCTAATTAGATCAACTCTAGATATTTTATTTTCCCCAAACTCACTCTAACATAAAGTAGTTTTACATTTCCTACCATACACTGCTTTGTATGGGGCCATGACCAAACTAATCTGATAGTAGTTATTATAGGCAAACTCAACTAGAGACATTTATTGATCCTAGCTACCTTTAAATTCAATGGCATAGCTACATAACATATCCTCAAGCACTTGTATCACCCTTTCTGAATGTCCATCTATCTTAGGGTGAAAGGCTTTACTATAGGTCAATCTAGTGCCTAAGGTTTTATCTAATTTCTTCTAAAACTTGGAAGTAAACCAAAGATCTCTATCAGAAATAATTGCCATAAGTACACCATGAAGCCTAACAATTTCATCAATGTATAGTTTAGCTAACTTTTCCTGTGAGTAGTTCATTATGACAGGGATGAAGTGAGCTATCTTAGTTTGTCAATAATCATCCACACCACATTACATTTTCCTCTAGTCATAGGCAATCCCATTACAAAATTCATTGTTATCTTTTCCCACTTCCACTCTAGTATTGCTATAGGATGCAGCAATCTAGAAGGAACCTAATGCTCAGCTTTTACCTGCTGACATGTTAAACATCTAGCAATATAATCTACCATGTATCTTTTCATACTTGGTGACCAATATTAAGGCTTTAAGTCCAAATACATCTTAGTACTACCATAGTGCATAGATTAAGGAGCTTCATGAGTCTCTTTCAATATCTATAACCTCAAGTCATCTGTACTAGGTACATACAACTTGCCCTGATAATACA
>CANXYI010210762.1:0-13233 GCA_948208565.1 Hura crepitans
GTTTATGTGTGAAGATAAATTAATATGAAACAAAATAAAAAGAAGAGAGTTTAATTAGATATTGTGAGGGCTATATATAATTCACTTTTGAGAACAATGAAGTTAAAATAATAGAAATCCTATTTCATTAAAGTAACTAAGTGGTTTCAACATAGAAGTAAAATGACCTAACATTTGAAGTATGAAATGTTGGTAATACATGTGTGGAATTAATATACCTTATGTAAGATATATATTTGAGGAAGCATAGAAAAGAAAAAAGAAAATGTTTTGGCTTAAATTGTTAGATGAAATCTAGTTAATATATATAAGTGTAAAATAGTATGAAATGTACTTAAGGATGGCGTTCGATTGAGTGTTTGGCATTAGGCCCACGAACTTAGTGAATGCATTGTTGATGATTGGACTAAAGAAAAGACAATACTAATTGGCCTCAAGAACATTAATTAAGGGCAAATTAAATATGAAATGAAATTTATGATAATATATCTTCAATATGGGAAATTATAAGGCTTAAAAGTATAGCCCAAACATGGAAATATCATACCAGGATGAAAATTCAATGGTAAAATAAGATTCCTATCTGACTGTTTTTTTATTAAGAATATTATAAGAAACTAACTGATAGAGAAATAACCATAAAATGAGTTACTTGGCCCATTAATTAGACACCCACTGGATGGGTTGACTGGTCAACTAGGGATAGAGCAGCTGCTAGGTGGTTGGTCCTTCTAGGGCCTACTGCCAGGTATTGGTTATGGCAGGTGCAGCCACTTAGGTTTTTTGATGAGCCACTGCACTATAGGATATTATTATGGATTGGGATTGGTCTACGAATGGGTCTAAATGTATCCACCATAGGTGCTCATTGTTATGAGCTGTAGGTATTGGGGATGGTCTGCGGACGTGTCCCTACTATCTACCATAGGTCCTCGAGTATCGGGGAAGGTAAGTGCAGCTACTTAGGCCATAAAAGTAGGCCACTGCATAGAATACATCCTACTGTCCAGTGTATTAAAGTGTAGTCTACCTAGTTGGGCTTAATTCTAAACTTGGATATTAATTAAAGAGAAATGTGAGTGAGCTACAAAAAGGAATTGATTAAGATTAATCTACAGTCATAGAAGTGTATAAGTTTATTAAAGACTGTGTCTCCATTGAATTTAAAATAAGGGTTAAATAGCCATATGAATCACTGGACCAAAATTAGTGTAGAATTGGGAGGAAATTCATTTGTTAAAAGATTACAATAATATATAAATAAATGTAAAGGAAGATAAAATTTTATTAGACTGTAAAAGGTAAGAACTCATAAAACATATATATCATACTATTCTTGTGTGTGTATAGGTGAGACATACTTTTAATTGATTAAATTCACTACTGAGTTTTATACTTAGCGTACCAATGTTTTGGTGCGCAGGTAAGCAGGAATAGCCAAGATGCCTCGAGATGGGTGCAGTGTAGCAGCAGAGCAAATAAGGGAAATGTATTTTATCAGTGTAATGGCACTCATGTAATAACTGTAGGTTATGTGTCTAACATGCCTAGTAGCTGTTGTGGGTTTGTAATTTATTTACATTCTATATTTGTATGGCAAGTGGTTGGCAGTAATGAATAAATACTTGTGTGATTTGCTACTAAAGATTTATATTGAGGTTAAATATAAGGCCTGAGTCACAAGTGGGTATATGATTATGTCACAACAAGGTGAAAGGTAGGCTTGTAGGTGCACTTGTTATCAGGTTTCTACAGGGACTCGATAGGGTGTGACACCCCTAAACTGCTGAGCCCACCATCTTACACCCTTAAACCACTGAAACCTTTATTGGGTATCCAAAATTGCCAAACCTTCCATCAGGCACCTCTAAACCTATAAAATCCACCACGTAGTACCCAAAATTATCGAATCCTACATCTTAGAGTGCTAAACTATTGAACCCTCTATCTAGCACCCTTAAACCACTGAAGCCTTCATCTGGTGCCACTAAATCATCAAAACCTCCATTTGGTACCCGTAAACTAACAAAACATACCATCTAGCATGAAGCCTTTATTCGCTACCCTTAAACTATCGAACCTTTAATCTGACACCTAAAAATTCCCAAACCTTCTATCTAGTGCACTTAAACTGCCAACCCCTACTTCTGGCACCCTTATCTATTGCCATAAAATCACTAAACTCTCTATTTAGCACCGTTAAATCGTCGAATCCTTTATCTAATACCCCTAAACTGCTAAACTTTTCATTTGGCACCATTAAATCACCACACCCCCATCTGGCAGCCTTAAACTATCGAACCCTCCATATGGTAACTAAAATCATTGAACCTTATATTTGGCATTACTAAATAGTTGAATCCTTTATTAGGTACCACTAAAATGTTGAACCTTCCATTGGGCAACCTAAAATTGCCAAACCCTCTGTCAGGCATCCCTAAACTACCAAACCCTTCATATTGTTTCAAAAATCATCAAACCTTCCATTTAACACCCTTAAACCACTGAAATCTTCATATGTTACCCTTAAACTTTTGAAACCTTTATTCGACACCCTTAAACTACTGAAACATACCATCTAGTATGAACCTTTATTCTGTTACCCCTAAAGCTTCAAACTTCAATTCAATGCCTTAAAACTATTGAAAACTTAATCCAGCACCACTAAACTATTGAACCCTTTATCTAGCACCCCTAAACCACTAAACTGTCCATCTGAAACCCTTAAACTGCCAAACCCTCAATTTGGCTCCTAAAATTGTCAAACCTTGCATATATTTCCTTTAAAAAATCAAACTTTCCATTCAGCATTGTTAAACATAACAAACCTTTATCTAATACCCCCTAAATCACTAAACTATCCATCTGGGACCCTTAAATTGCCGAACCTTTCATCTAGCACCATTAAGCCTTTGAACCCTTCATATGGTACCAAAAACCTTTGACCACTCTATCTAGCATCCCTAAAACCACCAAAACCTCTATTGGGTATATAAAATTACCGAACCTCCCATCTGGTACCCTTAAACTACTAAAACTGCCATCTACAACTCCTGTACAATTAAACCTTCAATCTAGTATCCTTAAATGTTGAATCCTTCTTTTAGTACCCCTAAACCATTGAACCCTTCATCTGGCACCCTAAACTATCAAACCCTCCATCCGGCACAACTAAATTGCCAAATTAACTAATTGGTACATTTAAATTTCCTAACTCGCTATATAGTAATGCTAAACCATTGAACATAGTATCTGGTACCCCTAAATAGCCAAACCTTCCATCTAGTACTGCTAAACATAGAACCTTTAATCTAATACCTTTAGATCACTGAACCTATCATCTGATACACCTAGACTACTAAACCTTCCATCTATATCCCCTAATTTGTCAAACTTTCTTTTTGGGATCATTAAGCCTCATAACCATCCATCTGGGCACCCATAAAAGTCAAACCCTCTATCTATTACTAAAAATCAATAAAATCACCATCTGGTACCCCGAAATTGTTAAAGCCTCTATCCAATACTATTAAACTATTAAACCCCCCATTTATTACCCCTAAATAGTCAAACACTCTATCTAGTACCTTTAAAATGATGAACCCTCCATCTAGTACACCTTAAATCGATGAACTCTCCATTTTATACCTTTAAATGCCAAACACTATATCATGCAACCCTAAACCACTGAATACTTCATCTAATTCCCCTCTAAACTATCAAACCTTAAATTTGGTACCTAAACCATCGAACCCTCTATTTGGCATAGTTAAAATGTCGAAGCCTCTATCTGTTACTTTTATACCACTGAAACTTCATTTGGCATACCTAAATTGTTGAACCCTTTATTTAGCACCCCTAAATAATCAAACCTTTTATATGGTACTAAAAACCACCAAACCTTCTATTTGGCACCCCTAAACTATCAAAACCTACCATCCGATACACAAAACCATTGAACCCTCCATTTGATACCTTTAGATAGCTAAAACCACCATCTAGTACCCCTAAACAACTGAAACTTGCATCTGTAACCTCGATATCTCTAGGAATTTGATTTTCTCCTCGAATTTCTAAAACAAGAAGAAGCTGAGTTCAATAAATTGAAACACCAAAATTAGAATCAATATTGAGGGATGTATATGCACCAAAGGTACTTAGAATTTTAAACTTATAGTCAAAATTTACGAATGGAAGACCTAAGAATTGATGAATAGTTTCTGCCACCTATTGATATAGCACAAGGATTATATAGATAAGAGAAGTTAAAGTATAGTGTGATGATTTTAAGCCTTTTTAGATAGAGAGTGTTTGATTATTTAGTATTTTGAGTTTTGATTTTTATAAGAACATGCTCTCCTATCATGAATAGAAAAGAAGTGAACTCCTCTCAATCTAACAAATCATTAGCTAATGATACTTTGGTAATTCAATATTGATAACAATTGTAATTTGAAAATAATATTCTCCTTTTACTATTTTTCTCATTGGTTTTAGGGATTGTGGTTGCAGGGAACTTCTAGCTATGTTTTAAATTTAGTGAACTATGAAAGGAAGAACCTTTTTAACTTCATTAAATATACATTGTTATGCATTTTTCATTATTGTACTTATTTGGCACATATTATGTAGTTAGTTCAAGAAAAAGGCATACACTAATTAGATAGGTAAGTAACTTATAGAGTGTTGGAAAAATTGACAAGTAGGATTGGCTTATAGTTCATGAAATGCGCTTCATTTTTTTTGAAATCTTTTTTTTATCATCTTTGTTTGAGTGGGGATAGAGGGTTACTTTAAGTTTGATGAGGGATAAAAGAAATTGGGAATTCAATTGTTCATCTTGATTTAACTTTATAGGTTGGCGGCATTAGAATACCCTGCTAACCATTCTTCTTTTCGAAAATTTAAGGGATAATAGTGCTTCAGAATCTAAAGAGGAGGAACCAAAATATTTTGGTTTGTTTCATGATAAAGGGGTGAAACCTTAGGTGTAAATCTAACTATGGATAGCTACTCGGTATTTATGAATGTTTATATGTTTTGGCTTATACATATCAACAAATTATTTTAATTTTGCGTCCCCAATAAGACACTGACCAAATTAAGACTAGAAATGAGAAATGACTTCCTATCTAGGAAAACCTAATTATGTACTGTCTGGAAGGTATGGAGACTATATATACAATGAGGTATGCAAAACCCTACGCATTCTTGTTAACTAATTTACATTTGCTTTTTATATACTTATCCATCCATGGACTTAGACACCTTATTATTAAGTTTCCTTTTTTTTTTTCTCTTTTCCTATCCTTGATAGATTGATAATGATATTTGCAACCTGGAATAAAAACCTTCAGCAAAGTCTTAAACCACCTGAGGTGTCTTTTCATCATTATTTTAATTTTATTTTATGCCTTCTTTTATTGGTTCCCAAGTTTTTAAGCTATTTACTTATGTTATTTCATCTTGAACTAAGCAACTAAAAGGCAAATGTTCCCCTATCCGAATTCAGATATACCTTACAAATGCTTGAGCTTGTAAAGGATCTTTAGGATTACAATTGCAATTAATGGTCCACAAAGAGATTAATCTTAGTACTTATGCATGGTATGTTTCTTTGCTTTAATATTTTGTTAATGAAAGATTTGAATCTAAATCCATAAGGGAATAAATATTTTATATTTAAAGGATAACTATCTAGCATGATTTCACGATTTGAGGTTGCTAAATTTTATAAAAATTATAAATTAAATAACCAAAATTTTAAAAAATTACTAACTGAAGTTGAATCGAATAACTGGAATAATCAAATAAGAAATCAAACTAAAATGGTTCCGTTTAGATATAACCCAACCATGCTCACCTCTAGTTGGGTGTTTTATAGGTATTAGATGGATAGATAGGTGGCTTAAATGTACTAGATGCAGGGTTGGGTAGTTTAGAGATATTAGATAAAGGGTTGGGTAGTTTAAGGTTATTAGATAGCATTATGTAAGCATCATGGGTTTGCTTTCACTTGTATGGGTATTACGTAGTATTGTATAGTATGATATGATAGAATATTGCATGATATGGTATGATATGATATAGTACTATATGATATGGCTTTGCTTCCACTTGTATTATATTGTATAGTAAACTATATACATTATACCATACCATTATGATTTTACTTCCACTTGTATGGTATGGTAAGATAATTTTTATTTTATATTGCATTGTATGATACATTATGATATTATCTATTACGATTTCTTATATTATATTCGGTATGTTATTATATAATATAATTTGGTGCCATATCGTACCATATCATACTATACGATACTATATTGTACCATTAATTATAATACTGTATCATACACTGTAGGATATAGTATTGTTATATTATGTTGACAAAAGTAAATATTTAATGGCATTGTATAGTATGGTATTATTCAAGGTCTTATATGTAATTAGCGGATTTTTTGTCTTTAATATCCATGTCAAGAATGAAGCTCAACATTTTCCCATCTTTAAAGTTATCGTTTTGGTTTGATGCCTTTAAAATAAGGTTAATAAAAGAAGTTTCTTAAGCATGAAAAAAATAATAAGAAAACTTTCTTTTATCTTGTTTTACCTTTTCACCTCAAAATGGAATAATAGGGTTGTTTAAAAGGATATTGAAATAAAAGTCATTGGAATAAAACTTCAACTTTAATAGTTAGATTAATTGAGAACTGATTTAGCATATTGAAATTAAAAAAAGATAATTTATTTAAATATTAATTTTTTTTTATAATTTATTTGCAAGTGAATTTTTACGTTTGAAATGTAAAAATATTAAATATGAATTATATATTTTTTTAAATAAATTTAAAATTTAAATTTATTTGTATTATTTTTTAAAATATATTTAACATTATATTGTTATGAAAAAAATAAAATTACAATATAATACATTTTCAGATTAATTAAATATCTTAATAAGATATTAGATTTTTAAAATTCACAATTAAAATAAATAATAATTAAATTCAATAAGATAAAAAATTACTTTTAAGAATATAATATTATTTTAATGATATGATAAAAAAATCATATAATACCATATCATATTATACATTTAAGAATATAATAAGTTAAAAAATATCATACCATACAATACTATATCATACTTCAAATATAATATTATAATATAACGTATACTATAATACTATAGCATACCATACAGTATCATACTCTATAATATTTTACCATTCTATACCTTATCGTATCATAGTATACAATACAGTACTATATCATAACATACCATACAATATCATAACATACCATATAATATGGTACCACATAGTACTGTACCACACAATACCACATCATACCTTTAAATCAACGAACCATCCATCTGGTACTCCCTGAATCGACAAGCTCTCCATCTGGTACCCTTCAATGCCGAACACTATATCTTATACCCTTAAACCACAAAATACTCCATCTGGTAACCCTTAAACTGCTGAACCCTTAATTTGGTACCTAAAACCATTAAACCTCCATCTATTACCTCTAAATTGCTGAACCCTCTATTTGTTACCCTTAAATCGTTGAACCCTTAATCTGGTACCCTTAAATTGCAGAACCTAACATCTAGCGCCCTAAAATCATTGAACCCTTAATATGGTACCAAAAATAATCGAACTTATCATCTAACACCTTTAACCAATCAAAACTTACCATTTGGTACTGAAAACTACCGAACCCTCCAATTGGTACCCTTAAACCACTAAAACTATCATTTGGTACCCTTAAATTGCTGAAACCTTAATCTTCAATCGCTTTAATGCTGTACCTTAGATCTGGCACCCTTAAAAGCTGAATCCTACATCTGATAACCCAAAACCACCAAACCCTTCATTTGGCACACCTAAACTACCAAAACCTCCATCTAGTACCCAAAATCATTGAACCCTCCATTTGGAACCCTCAAACTGCTAAAACCATCATTAGTACCCTTAAACCTTCGAAACCTCTATCTGATACACTTCTGTTAAATATTCCATCTAGGACCTTTAAACCATAATAACCTACCATCTAGCACCCCAAAATTGTCGAAACCATAGTATGAAACTCTAAATCGTTGAAACCGCCATTTACAACCCATAAACTGCTAAACCATCAATCTGGAACCCCTAAATGTTGAATACTCCATCCGCTACCCCTAAACCTTCAAACTCTCCATTTGGCACTCCTAAATAACTAAATCATCTATCTGGCAGATCCCTATATAGCTTAACCCTCCATTTGGCACCCTAAAATGCCAAAGCCTCGAACTAGTGCTGAAAACTATCGAACCCTTCATCTAATACCCTTAAACCATAAAACTTTAAACTGTTGAAACCTTCATCTAGTGCCTTTAAACCATTGAAAAATCCATCCTAGACCATTAAACCACCAAAACATACCATCTGATATGAATAGTCCATTAGGTACCCCTAAATCATCAAACCTTTACTCTGGCTCCCTTAAACTGTTGAGCCCTCTATTTAGCACCCTTAAATCGCCGAACCCTTTATCTAGCATAAAAAATAATCAAACTTCCTATCTGGTACCCCTAAACTATTGAACCCTCCATTTGGCATTGCTAAACCACCGAAAACTGTATCCGGTACCTTTAAACTACTGAACCCTCCATTTAGCACCCTTAAATCGTTGAACCCTTCATCTAGGACCCCTAAGCCATTGAAACCTTTATATAGTTCCCAAAACAGTCGAACTCCCCATTTAGCACCCCTAAACCCCTCTATCTGGCATCCAAAATCACTAAAACCTTCATCTGGCACCACTAAACCGTGAAACACTCCATTTGGTACCAAAATTTGCTAAACTCTCCATCTAGCACCTCTAAACTGTTAAAACCACCCTTTGGTACCCCTAAACTGCTAAACTCTCCATCTGACACCCTTAAATTGTTGAAACCTTAATTTGGCTCCTAAAATCGTCAAACCTGCTGAACCCTCCTTTTGGTACCATTAAACCATCGAACCCTCCATTTGGAACCTAAAACCGTAGAACTCTCCTTCTGGTAACCCTAAATCATTGAAACCCTTTATTAGGTGCCTAAAACTATTAAACCCTCTACCTAGCATCCCTAACTGCCCCAAATAACCATCTAGTACCCCTAAACTATCAAAACCTCTATCTGTAACCCTTAAAAAGTTAAACCTTTAATCGGGTACCTCTAAATATCGAATCCTCCATCTACTACAACTAAACCACCGAACTCTCTATTTGGCACCCCTAAGCCATTGAGCCATCCATCTAGCATCTAAATAACTAAACCCTTCAACTGGCACCCAAACTCGCTCAACCTATAATCTGGTACTCGAAACCTTTGAGCCCTGTATTTGGCACCTCTAAATCACTAAAACCTTTTTTTGGCACCCTTAAACCATTGAAACCTCTATCCAGTACCATTATATAATAAAAATGCACCATCTAGTATAAACCCTGCATTTGGCATGCTAAACAGTCAAACCCTCCAATTAGTACCACTAAACTGCTGAACCCTTAATTTGGCAACCTTAAATAGCTAAACCCTCAGTCTGGCATCCCAAAAATGTTGAACCCTTTATATGGTACCTAAAACCATTGAACCTTCAATCTAGCACACCTAAAATGCTTAAGCCTTTATCTGGCACCCTTAAACTATCGAAACCTCCATGTGATACCCTTAAACTACTAAAACATATGATCTGGCATGAACCTATCATATATTGCCCTTAAACTATTGAGCATTTAATTTGGCATGCTAAAATAGACAAAACCTCTATCTAGCACCATTAAATCGCCGAACCCTCCATCTGTCACCCCTTAAACTGTTAAACCCTCAATTTAGCATCTTAAATAATAGAATCCTCAATTGGCTCCCAAAATTGTAAAACCCTTCATCTGTTGCCCCTAAACAATCAAACCCTCCATTAATCAATGTTAAATCGATAAACCCTTTATTTGGTACCTCTTAAATAACTAAACCCTCCATTTAGAACCCTAAATTCCTGAACCTTTCATCTAGCACCATAAAACCTCAGAATCCTCTATATGGTACCAAAAACTATTAAACCATCCATTTGGCATCCTTGAACCACCAAAAACTTACATCGAGTACATAAAACCACAAAACTAGCACCCTTAAATCACCGAAACCACTATATGGAATTCTTAAGCTGTTGAAACCTTTATTTATAACCCCTACACTATTGAACCCTCAATCTACTATCCCTAAATGCTAAAACCTTTATTTAGTGCCTCTAAACTATCGAATCCTCCATCTAGCACCCTTAAATAGCCGAACCCTCAATTTGGTAAAATTAAATCGCCAAACTAAACATTTAGTACCTCTAAATCACCTAACTTGCCATTTGGTAACCCTAAACCACCGAACACTACATTTGGTACCCTTAAACAGCTAAACCCTCCATCTAGTATGCTAAATACAAAACTCTTTATCTAGTACCCCTGGACCACTAAACCTATCATTTACTACACCTAGATCACCAAACCCTTCATTTACTACCTCTAATCTGCTAAACCATCTTTTTGGTACCATTAAGCCATCGGACCCTCCATCTGGCCACCCATAAAAGTTAAACCCTCTATCTACTACTAAAAATTGATAAACCTACCATTCGGTACCTCTAAACTATTGAAGCCTCTATCCAGTACTACTATACTGCTGAACCCCACATTTATTACCTCTAAACGGTCAAATACTCCATTTAATACCTCTAAACTGATGAACTTTCCATTTAGTACTCCTTAAATTAATGAACTCTCCATTTAGTTCATTTAAATGTTGAACACTATATCTAGCCCTTTAAATTTACTGAACACTCCTTTTTGTACCCTCTAAACTACCAAACCCTCATTTTGGCACCTAAAATTGTCAAACCTCCATCTATTACTCATAAACTAAACCCTCAATTTAGCACCATTAAAATGTTAAACCTTCTATCTGTTACCTTTATACCACTAAACCTTCCATCTGTCACCCTTAAATTATCGAACCTTCTATTTGGTGCCCTTAAATCACCATACCTTCCATATGGTACCAAAAACCACCAAACCTTCCATATGGCACCCCTAAATCACTGAAACCCACCATATATTACCCAAAACTATCGAACCTTCTATCTGGCACCTTAAAAAACCAAAACCATCATTTGGTACCCCTAAATAGTTAAAACCTATATCTGCAACCCCTAGATCTCTAAAATTTTGATTTCCCCCTCAAATTTCTAAAATGAGAAGAGGCTGAGTTCAACAAATTGAAATTCCAAAATCAAAATATAGATGGAGGGATGTATATATAGCAAAGTACTTTAAATTTTAAGCTTGGAGTCAAAATTTGCGAATGGAAAAACTAAAAATTGTTGAATAGCTGTTGTCACTTATTGGTATAGCACCAAGATTAAGTAGACAAGTGAAAAGAAAGTATAGTATGATGATTTCGAGCTTTTTTAGATAGAAAGTGTTTGATTATTTAGTGTTTTGAGTTTTAATTTTTACAAGAATGTGCTCTCTTATCATGAATAAGAAGGAAGTGAACTCCTCTCAATTTAACAAATCATTAGCTGATGATGCTTTGGTAATTCAATATTGATAATAATTACAATTTGAAAACAATGTTATTTTTTTTACTATTTTTCTCACTGGTTTTAGGGATTGTGGCTGTAGGAAATTTCTAGGTATGTTTTAAATTTAGTGAACTATGGAAGTAGTAACCTTCATGACTTCATTAAATATACTTTATATTATACGATCATGATTTTACTTCCACTTGTATGGTATGGTGAGATAATTTTGATTTTATGTTGCATTGTATGATACATTATGATATTATGTGTTCTGATATCCTAAAAGATGTCACTTCTCGATAGGTCACCCATCCTGATATTTCCCTCTCCTTATACTTGCTTAACTTCATGCGTATCCTTAACTAATAAAGGTCCTTTAGCTTCAATTTAGCCCAATGTAATATTATTACATTCAGTTAAGATGTCATATGACTTCTTAGTGGGTCAGACCAATTACAACTACCAAAACTCTGAAAATATCTTAAAGGGAATTTATCAGAAATTCGATAGCATAATGGCTATTTAGGAAAGATTCCAAAAATTTTCAACCTGTAAAATGAACACTTCTATATCAACCTCATCCACAACTCAACTCCTAAGATCCTTCTGATCCACCACCAACTCATCAATATCAGTAGTAAAACACAAACACATATACTCAACTAGCTTATATCATATAATATAAGTTTAACATATTACATCTTATTGTTCTCACTATAACACAGCTCCCCTCCTACACATGAGTGCATCTATTTATCAAAATATACAAAGTTTAAAGACAAAAAGTATACTTAAGCTGTATTGTGTGCTATGCTGCTACTTTGGTGAGGCTAGACTATTCGAGCTATCTACTACCTACACATTGGAATACCCAATACGCTAAACATATGCTTAGTAAGTGAAATTAATGATTCATACATTTAATTGCACACAGCATGCATCATGCCATTGATTATGTCATACATCATGCAATTCAATGTGTCATATATCATAGTATTATATATGTCTAACATCATGCAACAAGCCATTATAGTTACACTCGCATGCACTAAAATTAGTCATTAACATGCATCATAGTTACTCATAATATGCAGTATAAAGACATAGGATTTAGTTATATTAGAACTTTCTATTTATCTGAGTTATTTAGTTATCTTTACCTCATTTACTCAGTTATATTCATTATTCAGTTAATAGCTTATATATGAAAGATTATCTATTTAACACTGGATAATGGGATCTTAATGTGTGCAAGGGCCTGCATTTTGGATCTTGACTGCTGCATTCTGTCATATTATATCTCATTATGATTGTTCGAGGGTTCACATCCCGAACCTCGATGCCCACACTCCATTTTATAAGTTGAGCAGGAGCCCGCATTTTGGACTTCAACGGCTGCACTCCATCATATCAAATCTCATAAGTTTTGGAGTGGCCCTTCATGGACCTTAAGGCGGCTACACCCACTCAATATCATTAATACATCAATATTATCAAATGGTCATCCTTATGGATCGACCTTTCATGACACAGAAGTGTCCTAGCAGCTGTTACTCCTTAGTTGACCGATCAACCTATCCAGTCAGTTCTAACTAATATAAGCCTCAGTTTATGTTCATTTAGT
>CANXYI010210838.1:0-10462 GCA_948208565.1 Hura crepitans
TCATAAAATGATATTTGATGATCTAAGCATCACATGCCTATGTTCTTTCCATAGTTTAGGAGATATAAAGGCAATAATATTGCCATCCTTATGTGCTTTTGAAAAAGCTTCCAACTCTCAGTTAGAATTTTCATCAATCAAATGAGGTGGAACATATGTGTCCAACACATATCTGTCTTCTCACTTTTGAGAACTATTGTCAAATTTCGAAGTCATTTCAATAAATATTAGTGTAAATTCAAGTTGGAAGACATTATGGCAGTGATGTTGTATGTAAAAATAAAAGCATGTTAGAGTATGATCATGTATATGTATGCAACAATTTTAAGGTCTTTAAAATCATGCATTACTCCTATTATTTTATTATGAACCAATTGCCCTAACTAATTGATCTAAGAAGTCCTATTGGAAGCTCTCCTAATAGGTTAGTATCCATTTTGGTTAAGGTCAAAGCCTTGAGTATGCTCAACAAGCCCAACCGTTAAATATCATATAAATTAGAAAACCTCACGTTACATGTAAGGGGAATTAGATGAAAAAATAAATACAATAGAAAAATAAAAGAAAAGGTTGGGACATGTAAGGCCAATTTACAAAGAAAAAAATTCATACAATGCAGATTAATCTTATTGGTCTTTGTCTATAGCTAGTCATCATGCCAAACATACACCCTTAACATGCATTTCTAATGCATATAATTAACTTACAATTTTCGGATTCCACTTGATTGAATTTAGTTTATTTTTCAACTCTTAAAAATTAACTTACCATGTATGCTTAGCTTCGTGAAATTTTAAGTAAGATCATTAATCTAATTAATCAAATTAATTCCATATTTAAACATTCTTTCCATTTTATAAACCGTTTCAAAAAAAAGGAAAAACTTTCAATCCAATTGAAAATTATTTTTTAGGATTATCTGGTTACATATGCTTAAAAATGTTGATTTTCTTCCAATTATTGGTCCAATCAATAATTAATTTACAAATTTAATTATTTAATACAATTAATTAATTAAAGTTGCATTAATTCCAGTAGCATATTCTATTAAAATCTTGAAAATATTTAATTTAAAATTTTGAATTGCACTAATGCCAAAAATTCAATTTCTAGCATTTACCAATAAACCAATTTACATTATTTTGAAAAAATAATTGTTCCAAATGATTTTGAACCAATTCTAGCAAGCATGAACATATAAAATCATATACAATAACCAAAAAAAAAATTAATCTAAATTAATCAATCCATTTAATCAACTTAAAATTAATTTGTTGTTCACTACCAATTGCGAATACGGTATATATTCATACGATTGTTACAAAACTATAAATCCAATTCACAAGCAATTAGTTTTGAGTATTCAAAATATTCAAATTAGTTTCATAATTATTCAATAATTAGAAACAAATAGGCCTAAAATTTAAAAGAAGTAAAATGAAATTTTAATACCATTAATAAAACCTTAATCAGTTTTATAGGAGCTATCAACAACTAAAATTATTTTCAAACAACTTTTTTAATTATCAAATAAAATTTAATTTTATTAATAAGCTCCAAAATTACTTTTTAATCCCTAAAGAACTTAAGAAAAATAATTTGAGGCTGTAAAATTAAAAGAAATCATTCAAAAAAATTTATCCTAATTTAGCCATTTTCTATGGTGAAAAAACAGCCTAAAAATTATGTTTAACGATTTTTAAAAATGCCAATAAAATCCAATTTTATTAGATAGCTCCAAAATTAAATTTTCTTCCTTTAGGAACCTAAAAGAAATAATTTGATGTTAAAAAAAATGGACTAAACAAAATTTTTTAAAACTAGTCAATAGATGTTGTTAGAATCCAAGTTTACTATTTAATTAAGTATTTTAATTATCAAATAAAATATAATTTTATTGATCAGTCACAGATTCAAACTTTAGGATTTTAAGAATATAAAAATAAAACTTAAGGCTAAAACTAATTAAATAACTAATTGAACCAAACGACAACATTCTAGTCGACCAGCATAATAAATTTTCACAATTTTAGTTCATTCAATCATATAAAATCTCAAAAATTCACAAAACCAAAAAAATTTATTTTCAATCATTTTTAATCTATATCTAACCATTAGAAAAAGAATAAAATTAAAATATATATATATATAGAAAATTCAAACCAAAATTTTAAATCTTAATCACGGAATACCGATAAATTGCAATAGTTTTCAACTTTTCGATATAATCAAGCTCTAATACCATTGTTAGTTTTCATGGACTCATGCGTAGCAAAAATAAAATATCCATGGAACTCCAGCAAAGGTTGGAACATCAAAAAATTGAAAAAAAAATTATATTAGAAGAAATCACAGAATAAGAATTTACGGTAAATTTCTACGTGATTCCAGCATACAGCTTTCATTTTCTTTTGCTTCTCACCGGGTTGTCGCAATCTACAGTGATCCTTAGTTGGGAACACCTTTAAGGTAATCTACACAAGAAGTTCGTAAAGGAGAGTAAGTTGAAAATCTAGGTGCTAGTTGGATTTTCAAGCGAATGAAGAAAGAAGAAGAAATTTATATATTTTCAATTGTTCTATACGGCAATTTCTGCTATAGAAAATGTGTATATGGTGACTGTAACTATAAGGGTTATTTATACTTTAAATAAATTATTTTTAGGTCAAAGTTTGACACTCAAAATCAACCCTAAGTTGGGCCAAAATGGACCCACCAATTAGGCTCCTTTCTATCCTATGTGCATAAGCCTTTTAATGGGTTTATGTGTAATCTGCTTTGGCCCCACTTTTATTAATCCTATGTGACACTCCGAGGCCCCATTATAGATTGATAATTACTTTGATTTAAGGCCTTTTAAACCTTTTAAAAGCCTATAAAAAATCAGATGCAAAAATAATTAAAATTTGGACTCAATAAAGCCCAAGTCCAAAAATCCTAATTTTTTAAAAATCTTGATTTTCTGGTCTTCTCATTTGTAAGTGGGCCCTAAGCCCATTTGCTTATTTCTTCTTCTTAATTCATCTTTTAATGATATCTCATATCATTAGAACATTCAAACTTATTGAATCTTTCTTAAACTCCTTTTATGTGTGTGACCCTATAGGTTTCTAGAACAGCTTGGCAGTATACAGTAAATTAGAGTTACAGTTCAACTAAGACTCTATAGATTCAATCTTATTGAATCAATATCAATTCACTAATTAATATACCACTTGTATACAAGTTAAGAGAGGCATCTAGCCATGCATCATGACTACCCAAGTATTGGAAAGTCAAGTGGTTTATCTTAATCCTTCCATATACAGTTACAATACAATAAACTCCTTTCACCATCTTTTATGCTATCCAATTTAGAGTATGACTTGTGTCAACTCAAAGCTTAACTAAGTATGTCTAATTAAGCCATGGGCATATTGTTCTGATAATTTTACCTTTATTCCAAAAATGCCCTTTGTGAATTCTATTCACATATGGCATCTTACTTCGGCCAAAGATTGCTAAATAAAGATTACTCATCAAAACTGTGAGATAAACTCCCCACTATTATCTAGGGTGGTAAATCCTTTGTTGATTACTACCCTATCTTTAAATATGTTATGCCATACCCAAACACCTTGCTATGAATATATTTTGTTCGAAGTAAAAGCTTTGGAATCGAAGTATGTCAATCCATATTTAAGATAGTTAGTGATCTCAAGTCTAAGGATACTTACACCACTGATATGATAAGATACTTTCATTGACATGGATTAAGTATCCATGTAAAGATCTAAGGTGGGTCTTCAATGTACTTACTTCCTAAGTAAGTATCCACATGTTAACTCTAAACATCTCTATGCTTACAACTTGTGAGAACTATTGCTTGATCTAATCAAGAAGTATAAGATATGCTGATCTATCTGCATTAATAATGTCCCATCTTATTAATATTATGATCAAGTATATCAAATTTGCATGCAATAAGAATCTCACATCATAAACACTTCATGATTTCCTTCGCACTGTGATTTTAACTAGGGACTTTATAACATGGTTTAAGACATTGCAAACAATTATAAATAATATATAAAAGTACCATGATATAAAGAGAAATGCCTTTTACATTAATTCACAAGATTTAAACATATGAATGTAACCTTATTACATAAGCTCTAGGGCATACATTTAACATGATTAAAACAGGTAATGTAATAAATTTTCTCTCTATGCTCATGCTTTGGGTATAACTTTACCACTAAGCCTTCTCCCTTCATACCTACCAGTAGGCTTTCTTCTCCTATGTGCACCATTTACCAATGAGTAATAGTTAAAAGGAACCATATATAATTTAGATCAAGTAAAATTGCATTTAGTCTAAAGAGAAATTGTTTACTCTACTCGCTACCTCTATGCAAAAACTATGAAGGATGGATATAAAATCTCTAAATTTAGATTATACCCATGTAAGCATAATTGGCATTATACCCTAACTAAACTAGTGGAAAAGGCCAAATCATCCACAAAAATCCATATAACTCTCTCCTTAAGACTTACATGATAACTCTAAAACCTTAATGTTTAAAGCTTTCCAATGCAGCTTTAGCTCTCAAAACTTGCTTTTTTAAAGGCCTCAAATGCTACTCTAAAGTCATCATGGCATCACTATAGTAGTACAAGAGAAATTTACTCACATATCAAGTTCGTTACGAGGTGCATGTAAATACCTATTCAAATTAATCATGACAATAAAAAAGCTATCATAACACATGAAATGCTCAAGTCGAGTTACATCACCCACCACAACTAACAATTTATTATCCAAACACCTCATTGGCCTAGCAAACTCACCATACACCTAGTCCTTTGCTGATTTTCTCATCAATGATAAGCAATCTTGACAAGCACGAGCATAATTAAACTAATATCCCAATCCTAGTTGCCTATCAAACTTGTGGTCAATAATTATACTAGAAATAAATATTTCCACTTCGATCGAAAAACTCCAAAAATCATAACCGTGGAGGATTTGTTATGGCTTCAAGCTATCTCTCCCTTAAATCATATGGTAAAATATCCATCTAAATAGAAAAATCAAACAAATGACTACATTAAACTAATAATTTTAGTTAAAAATTTAACGAGAAACAGAAAGGAAAAAAACAAGATACAGAAATCACAAAAAGAAAAATCATGAAACTTTATCTATAAAACAAATCTCGAAATATTTCTAAATGAATAAAAAGGTGCATGCCAGAAAAAATATTAATAGCTTGAAAGCTATCGATGCCTGCCATGAGCCAATGGGGGTGGGTCGTGAACAGCGGGGTGGAAGCCAAGAACGAAATTTATTAAAAAGAAATGGCAAGTGCTAGTTTTTGAATTAAGGAAATAAAATTTGGAAAGAAAAAATACCTTGGATTAATATCTTTAAAAGAAAGGAAACTTTAAGAGACCGTCGGTGCCGGCGGAGAACATGGGTCATGAGCAAGTGGCAGAAACTCAGGAATTAAATTTAGCAAAAAAGAATGGAAAAGATACAGACTAACAAATTCTTTTTCTTTTTAAGCAATTCAGTAGAGAAAAGAAAAGAGGAATTTTGAACAAGATTAGTAATTGCAAAAGCTGTTATCCTAATAACACTGGTGACTGCTCGAAAACTATAACCAATCTTATGCCTGTTCGATAAGTCCATAAGATGAGATATCTACTATAAGCTATTTAATGCTCAGGCTATTAATAAGATAATCGAAAAAAAATCATCAAATTAGGAATTAAATAAAATGAATTTCATGATAGCTGCAATGGAAAGTTAAGAAAAAAGAGAAATAAATCTAAATTGCAACACCATCTGCTATCACCTCTTACAAACGGCGACAATTGGAGATACTTCACCAGCACAGGTACAGCGACACAATCCAATGTCACATTTACAATTTCCTCTGCAAAAACTCAAGTTAATGAGAGCCATAAAACCCTAAAAAAAAGTAAAAACACAAAAATTTACTTTAACAGACAACATCCTAACAACTCAGTGCAGGAGAAATAGAGAATAAAAGCCAACAAGTGAAACTAGAAGCCTTATTTTGGAATCTTAACATATTATCAGTCGCACAAGTAAACACCAAAATCAAAATCCACAAACAAATACCACAACCCATAAATTCAAAATTTAAAATGAAATAAAGAAAACAAACGATCAACCTTACAAAGGAAGTGAGCGGCCCATTTGGCGAGGCACGAACAGCATCTAGAGACGGGAAGTAGAGCTAGAATATGCACTTAAGATTGATATGAAGCGCCATATCTTACAGAGGCTACTTCAGCGACCCAAAATTTTATGAAATTCTGCTTCAACTCTTGCTTCAAGCTCCTTCTTGCAGAGGTGGAAAAGTGATCCATGCAAAAAGAAAGAGATTGAGGAAATAAAGGGGAAAGAGGAAGAGGTAATTTGGAGAAGAGAGAAGTGTTTTGGTTTGTGCTTCTAAGAACTAAAGAATGGTTATCCCAGTTTTGCTGAGGGAGCAACCCCATTTTTTCACCTTTAATTGATTATAATTTATAATTACTTCATTGCTATAATGTGTTCCATGTATCGATGCATGCATATCTAAGCCATCGTTTCAAAAGTTGTGAGACAATCTATTGTAACAATGTACGTGTATAGATACACACATGAACTTAATCTTTTCTGATGGCGATGGCGACAGTTGTGGTTAGTTGTAACACACAATTTCGGTTTTCAAATCTTTTATTCATTTATTGCATGAGCACCATAAACCGTTTTAAATTTTTAAACTCTAATCATACCAAATGTTTCTTTTAGGATAAATTATAGATTTCTAACGGTTACTTATATTTTAATTTGATTTTTATTATTTGAAATGTTATAAATTAATTTTTATAATTTTAGAATTATTTTAAATCTAATTTTTTTTAGATTTAAAGGAATTTTTGAACTCTATAATTAATGACTTGCCAAGAATGTATATATGTATTTGCTATATACTTAATTTTGTCTATTTTTGATATGATAAATATTTACAAATTTAAATTTAATAACACATATTTTAGTTCAATTAAATATTTCTATACAAAAAATAAGAAAAATGAAAAATAAGATAATAAAGAGAAAAAATTGTTTAAATGAAAAATTACAATTTACACATTTATATTATTTATTTTGATAGAAATATTGTTTACTATTTAATAATATAAAAAAATCTAAACAAATAAATGTGAGGGTAAAAATATATAATATATGCTTTTTTTACATACATTTTTTTGATATCATGCATGCAAGTTTCTTCAATTATATACATAATATTTATTTTATTTTATACAATTATAAATCAATAATTCAATATTAAAATTTTAAAATTTTCATTTTTTTTGATTTTTACTATTATATAGTAAATAATATTTCTATCAAAAAATAAATAATATAAAATGTGTAAATTGTAATTTTCATTTAAACAATATTCTCTTTATTATATAACTTTTGTTTTCTTTATTTTTTGTATAGAAATATTTAATTAAACTAAAATAAGTGCTCTTAAATTTAAATTTATAAATATTTGTTATATAAAAAATAAATAAAATAAAATATATAGCGATTATACATATATATGCTTACAAAGTCAACAATTATAAGGTCCAAAAACAGTCATAGTAGTACATTTCATAGCATATTCCGTTAAATCTAACAAAATCATTAATGGAGTACTAGATTTGTAATAATTTCAAAATTATAGATATCAATTTATAACATTTTAAACGCTAAAAATCAAAATGAAATATAAGTGATAGTTTAATATCGAATCTGTAATTTACCCTCTTTTTTTATATAAAATTACAACACGGTGAAAAATAGAAATTCAATCTTTTATCAACTGAAAAAATTAATCAAACTTTCAATCAATAATGATGTGTATGATTTTTTCTTCCGAACATTTCCTTTTGTTGTTTGGCGGCTGGGTTGGAATCTACATTGCATAAATACAAATATACATATAAATATCAATATAAATTAGAATATAAAATATAATTTTTTAAAAAAAATATAAGAGTGTATACAATTAAAATTTTAATAGAATTTTTCTAAATAATTTTTAATTATGGACTTTTAAAGACTTTCATAAACTTTTTAGTTATTAATATCTTTTATAAACTTTCTAAAAAAAGTATAAATAACTTTGAATAAATTTTATTAATGACTTTCATACATTTTGAATGATTTTTATAAATTTTTTATTGCTCAATTTTTAAATATTTTATATCATTATTTATATTATTTAAATTATCATTTTATAGTTAATTTTAAAGTGATTTAACTATACATCAAGTTCAAAACCTTAGAAAGCTAAAAAAAAAAATTAAATCTAACTCAGTTTTATTCTTTCTTATTAATTAGGCATAATTTCAAAATATCATATAACATTTGAGTCAATTTTTTTAATTAGAATCATATTGTTTATTTAGTAAATATTGTAATTAAAAATCAAGAATAAATTTTTATAATTTCTACTAAATAAATTGAGTAATTTTCTTTGTATTTATTTATGTATAGCTGATATTTAATTATTTAATAAAAAAACATTTAATTTTATCGAAATATAATCTATAAATACAAAATTTATTTTTAATTGTTTATTTAATAATTAATGTAATTAAAGATTAATAGTAAATTTTTGTCATTTTTATTAATTAAGTTGGATAATTTTCTTAAGATTTTCTCACATAACTATATTTAATTATTTAATAAAAGAAATATTTAATTTTATCTAAATATAATTAAATAAAAATAAAGTATTTATTTTTTTAATTTTATTTGGTTAATTTTCTTTAGATTAATTTGTTAAAATTTTGATGTGTAGACCTAAATCTAAATAATATGTTATTTTTATATTTTAATAAGCTCCATTTTTATTTTTAAAGTAAAAAAAATTAACTTTTACATATTTTTTATATAATTTTCATTTGATTGAATATACTTTGTTATCCAACAGCATCACTAACAACAGTAATAGTAATAATAAATCTTCAGCATAAATTAAATTAGAAGATCAAAAATTTTTGTAAAAAATTAAAATAAAAAATAAATTCTATATTCTTTAATTATATATGGATAAAAGTAAATATTTTTATTAAATAATTAAATATTAGCTATATATAAGAAAATTTAAAGAAATTATCCAATTTATTTAATAAAAGTGATAAAAAAATTTATCATTGATTTTTAATAACGTTGAAATGACTAAGTAAAAAATTGAAAAAAATAATTTTTTAATAAAAATTGACATTTTTGTTAATTTGATGGTAAAATGAATGTAAGAATTTAATTGAAATGTCTTATAAATATTAGAAAATTAATAATTAAATTTTAAACCATGAAATTCTAATTAAAAATTAGTTCAAGAATTTTGATTTTTTTTGAAGTTATCCCTATCAATTAATTCAATAATTACACTCCTTGAAATTCAATCATTTTATACTATATGTAAAATTGTAATCCATATTCGATGAACAAGTTAGCCCATGAGAAAATTAGTTTATTTACTCCTCCATTTATGTGTAGTGTGTGTAAAGAATTATGATGTTTTATCGGGGATGAGAATGGTTAGTGAAGTCGCGACCTGACCTCTACACTAGGACCTCTGATCTTCTGTACCAAAAAGATTCGGAATTCAGATCTTATTTATGCCATAATAATATGCCTTCTTATATAATGTAACGTTTATCAATCTCTTTTCAATCAAGCATGCATTTATACTTAAAGTATTTATGTCACCTTTTCATGTAAAGAAAGTAAAGTGCAATAGTTAACAAACCTATTTATACATCCAGAAAGCGGATTATTGATTAGTTGTTATTTGACCTGACAATTACTCGTAATTTTATAGGAATTAGCGGTAATTGCCTAACTCCCATCTCTAGAAAATTGGCCTTTATTAAAATACATTTTTCATGTGACTTTTGATTAAAAAAATACAAATCTATTTTGTCAAGGAAAACACCATTTAATTATGTATAAAATCATTTGATGTAAAAGTTAGGTTTTAGCATGTAAAACAAGTTATTTACTAAATATTACAACCCCAAAATAGCAATGAAGTATAAATAGTACAAAACCAAAAGAAATAATCCAAAGCATTAGAATGGTCCCCTTTGTACAGCGGACTCTATGAGGCTCTGACATTATTCCATGCAGACTACTACATAAATGATATTAAGTCCATTTCGTCCAAACCTTCACACCAATGAGAAAGTTCACTTGCACACAACTCAAAAGAAGAGATTAATAACACCAAATAGTGGTCCGTGAGGACCTAATGACAATGTCAAATAGAATGATCGTACAATATGATACAAATATAAGGGCATGCTAACATAGTGAACAAAATACGTTAAAACATAATAGACAAGGCAAACATGATATTTTTATCATACCATGGTCCATATGGACCTCATATTATGTACATAT
>CANXYI010210861.1:0-11485 GCA_948208565.1 Hura crepitans
CGATTGCGTCCAACATTAGAAGGATCAGTCATCACTGTGACTTTATCTATTTTCTCAATTCCTATCTCTTGCAACAGTTTAATGACCTGCCCAGACATAATTAACATTTGAAATACATAACTCAAACCTAACAGAGAAGAAATCAGCATCATTCAAGAACTTACATCCTCATTTTTCCAATTCTTGTCAATGTTTCCGAGAAAAATTGTGTCATTGCCCTCAACAGGTGCTGTAGAACATTGCTTTCCACAAATCTATCACTCAAAATGCCAAAAGTAGTGACAGAATATCAGACAGGAGTAAAACAATGACCCAACTGATCATGTCAGAGCACAGAATGATGGAACAATAATACTACACTTCAAAATATATAATCTACTGTAATTCTGTAATGTCCATAGTTCAAAGAAATATCCACGGCAACTAAAATTTCATAAATCCACTAAAGTTCAAAACAATGACAAGGTCCTAGACTATAATACTGATTCAATTTCCTAGAGTATATTACTGATTCAATTTTCACACGAACCTATTCCAAATATTCCAGGTAATAATTCAAGCAACAAGAACAAAAATAATACTGATTACTATACTTTATCAGACCCAAAGCTATCAAACAGTCATCCATATAGAATTCTTCCAGTTGGTACTAGTTATTTAAATTTCAAATTTGCTATGCTACAGCAAAAAAAAAAAAGAGATTTCAATTTTATTAAATAAGAAAATAAGCAAAATAGTGAAAATCTAAGTGTTCACCTCAACTTTCGGGTATTTCTCCAGTGCATTCTTTGCATCAATGGCTGAAGCATATCTCACAAATGCATAGCCCTTATTTTTCCCTGTCTTTGCATTAATCACCAATCTCACTTCAACAACGTCACCCACTTCTTCAAAAACTTTCTTAACGTCCTCCTCCTTTGCATCTGTGTTCAACCCACCAATGAAAACCTCTGTCCTCCTCCTTCTCCTCCTCTCCAATGCCTCCAATTCGCCACTTAAGGCTATTCGTCCATCACTTATCTCACTAACTTCCTTCTTTCCCTCCTCATATCCACTACTTGAGGCCGCAACTTGTGCCCCATGCTCGTTATTTATGTCCGCAACTAAATCCGCATTTGCAACTTCAATAGGAACTTCAGCATCAGAATCAGACTTCTGAACTATTCCCTCGTTTTCTTCACCATCAGCTGGAATTTCGCTTCCAGAAGCTTCTTTTCCATCATTTGTTGTATTCAAATTTTCAACTTCCATAGCAACACCAACAAGCTGATCAGAACTAGGAGTTTCAAGCACTGATAAATTGGCGCCAGCATCAGTTTTTTCAATGTCAAGTGATGCAGAAACTGAATAATCAACCTTTCCAACTTCCTGCTCCGGCACACTACTAGGTTCACCATCCAAAATCTCTACCTGCTTCTCCAATCCTTGATCCTCTGACCTTTCGCTCAAATTAATTACCCCAACTTCTTGCGTTGAAGAAGGAACACTTTCCCCACCGCTAATTTTTTCACCACCACCCTGCAAGCTTTGCTCTGACGTTAGTTCTTTATTCGAACAAGCAGCCAAGCCCATATGCAACGATTTAGGCACCCTCTTCTTCACCAATTTCTTTACAACCTTCACCACCTTCTTCGTCTTCTTCTTCGGCTTAATCTCCTCCACATTCTCGTTCAAAGAATCCCCATTAGCATTCGCACTCCCGCCAATCGAGTGTTTCTCCTCGTTTCCCGAACCAATTCCAACTGTGACATCAGGAGCCTCGATCTCCGAAGCTAGGGTTTCGTTTCCCACTCTAATTTTTTCAGTATGGATTTCCATCGAAGAATCTTGCTGCTTCTCTTTTGCGATACTTTCCTCGGCAGTTTCTTCTGTTATTGTAACCGGAGGCATCTCAGAAACGGTCTCTTTTCCTGTCGGTGGAGAAGAATCCCGCAAAACGGCGCCTTCCGGAGGTGAAGATGGTGTCGTTTTGGTATCTACATTGTCCGGAGATATGGTAGGGCTAGGTTTAATGACGTCAGGCTTGGCGGTGGCTCTTCCGGGGCGTTTCGGGCGAGGGCCTTTGGCTTGCCTCTTCGGCGGCATATCGGCGATTTTTCTATGATCTCCTCAGGTGGGTTTCTTTCCCCTTTTTAGGACTAGAAAAAGGAACTATTTGTAACGTTACCTCAGGCGGAGTGAAGGGATGGATAAACCTATCTGCCATACGGTGTAAATTTGTACTTAAAGCGAAAGTTGACACTAATATATTTTTTAAAAAAATAAATACTTTATTCATATTTACTATTATTTATAATAAAATTTTTAAAAAAATTAAAATATATGCCATGTAATTTATTATATATTTAATTTAAAATTTAAATTTATTATTAAACTATTGAAAAGAAATATTATTATTAAGGTATAGAAAATTATATAAATTTATCCGAATCTTTTGTCTATTGACTTTTATTTCGTTACAAATAATATTAGATATGGACTAAAATATTAACAATAATGGTATTTTTATTAAAAAATATTAACCACAAATGTATACCATTTTGCATTTTTCAATGATAAATTTGATCTTTTACCTCTTTTATTTTTCAATGATTCTGCAGAAATATTTTTATAATTTTATTTAATATTCAATTTTCATTTCAAAATATATAATATCTTAGTTTCAGTCACACAAAATAGTGAATAAAAATTTTATTGAATCAAATATGTTATTAAATAACATATATATGATATTGTTTAGTAAATAAAATATTTATTTATTTGGATTATAAATTTATTAAATAAAATATTTAAAACTTTATTTTAAATTTAATTAATTATATTTTATAGGAATATATATATATATATATATATTAAATTTATAATTTTTTAAAAGATAAAATTAATTTAATTACAAAATTTGCATTTTAGATATATAATATTTTTAAATAAATAGGAATGACACCTTAACTCCTTTTATAAGTTTGTTCAACATAAATTCGAATTACTAAGATCTATAAGTTTTTAGATATGCAAATGTAAATAAAACAATATATATATATATATATATATATATATATATATATGGTAAATTAAAATTTTTTATATATTATAATTAATATATATTAAATATTGATATATTTAAATATTTTTAATATAATTTAAATTTTTACTATTTAAAATATAATTACGTACACAATTAAAAATATTTAATAAAATATAAAAAAAATTGTTCTAGTGAAATTCGCTCTCCATAAAATAATTGCATGAGGAAAAACTTATAAAATTTAAAGTGGCCAACTGAAATCTCAAGTACCAAAGGCAATTTCCAATTGCACTTTTCTTTTTTTCTTTTTTTTCTTTTGATAAAATCTTGTTTTTTTTAAAAAAATAAAAAAAGAGTAAACCAATAAAAGTAGACAGACATAAAAAAAATTATAATTGCACATACAAAAAGAAATATATATTAGATTTAAAATCAAAAAAATATAGAGAATTATTATGGTGTGTAGCATACTAAATGCGAAGGCACCGAAAATCATTAAATTAAAATTTAATAATTTAATCGTCAATAACTATAAATCACACTCTAAAATTAATTTCACCAATTTCTTTTAGAAATAAAAAATAAAAAGTTAGTTTTGAATATGAAAAAAAAAAAGCAATATTTATAGAAATCACTTGTTTTGAGAGTTGACTATTTTTTTTTTTTTAGTCTCTTTATGGTTTACTATAATAATTGAAAAAAATAAAGAACATAATCAAGCAATAGAATAATTCAAACTGAAGCAGTTTGTTTATGTTAAATTGAATATATCCACGAATAACTGTCAACAACAAATAAATAATTTCATGTTTTTACATTCAGTTATCAACAGAAGAGGGACTGCTGAGATTTGTAAATGGCAAATGCACCACCAATTACATCCAAACCAACTGCTAGCTCTGCAACATTTCTACCCATTTTCTTATTAGTTACTAAATCTCCAAGCCCATAGCTTGATTGCTTGCCAGTGACATTTTTGCCATTATCCAAATCTTTATCCTTAATGTTATTGGCATTGGCATCCCATTTCTATCATTTTCTTGCTTTTCCACCAGCAATTCCACCTCTTCTTGAATTTTTTCTTGCCTTTCCACCGGCAATTCCACCTCTTCTGGAATTTTGAGTAATTGTTTAGGCATAATGATGGAAAGAACTCCGTCGGATAGTGTTGCACAAATTTCATCGTTCTTGTAATCCTTTGAAAGCCTTATTTCTTTCTTAAAACGGCTCAATTTGGTTTTGGTGTCATCCAAGGGACGTTGTCCACTTATTACCATCACACCAGCATTGCTTAGTCGAATCCTCATTTGACATGCTCTGAAACCTATTTGCACAAAATAAATCATGAAATTAAAGAGAGAACAGAAATTTCGAGAAATTTTAAAGTGTTATGAGGTTATTTTATTCGGTAAAAATTTAAATTTATCGAATAATATAATACCTCGGACATGAATCTCGACAGTGTCGCGTTCTCGTTCTCTTTTCCACTTGCAGTAAGGTTCGAAATCCTCGTACTCAGGCTTACCTGCTGCTCCGGCCGCCATTGATGATGCTAATTTTGTTTAGTTTCTTGAGCTATATATTGGAAGAGGAAAAAAATATATTTATGGAGGTTTTGCCCATTGAATTCTTTGATTTTCAACTGTCTTTATATACTCAAATATGTGCAAGGAGATGTGAGAGACATATTAAAGGTTACTTTTGGGCTACCTATTGGAAATGGAATAATCCATTGTTGAATATATATGGATTTGAATAGGTTTTCATTTAAGGTAATTGTCCTTGACGTCTCTCTCTCAAATAATGCACAATTATTCTTTTTCTCTCATGCATGTAATTCACTTCCCTTTTTCTTTGTGCTTTTCTTTAAAAAAAAAAATGCTCTTTGGAAAAAAATTTTCTAGAAAAAAGAGATTTCTTTAAGATCTCGAAAAGAATCAGAGATACTTAGGGCAATTTTCCTAGCTATATATACAGCTAATTCCTCCATTTTCACCAGAATTTGATACTCTACTATGACAATCAACACAGCCGTTATCAACTGCCAGATTGCTCTCTCCAATGAATAATCTTCCTTCTTTGGAGCTTAATCAATTCTCTAAAAGTTCTGCTCCCATCCTACTATACCATCTATTATCTCCAACAATTCTGCTCCTCCAAGTAGAAATATAACTTGAAAGGAAAAACAACTTCTTGCACTTAAGAGCCCAGTAATCATAGAACAAAGGATGCTTACTTGTTAAATGAAGAGGTGGAGTTGTCATTTGAATATTTGGAATCATCTGCCTTGTTTAACTGATTACGTACTCCACAGCAAAAGAGGCTGATTTCAAGACTGTTGCTCGTTGTCTTCCCTTAAAATGGATGCTGATTTCTTTCATTTGATGCATTCCTGGTTCATCATAATAATGAAGAAAAAACAGAGGAGTCGTATTATTTATGTTGGAGATCACATCATGTTCAGATATCACAACAATAAATTACCTTAAAACTATTACTAATTATCGGATTTAAGGATCCAAAACCATAAAGCAAGAATACAGTCTAGATATCTCTAACTCACAAAGTTAATGGAGGCTTACTTGTTATTGCACTGAGGTTATTTATTCACTCTAATAACACCGTTAATTATGTTTTCCAGATGGGGACTGAATCAATTGTATGGCCCAACCACATCGTTACCAGGGAATGCTCATTCATGCAGTGCAGTTCAAGAAGGCAAACTAGACCATTAGCAGAAAATGATATTACCCAGTTTCACCTTTGCTATACATAGTAAGAAGCAATTCTGCTGATTTGAATATACTGACATCTAAAAGATCTAAGTTTTTATTTTTTTCCTTGAAATTAGAGGCAATGGGAAGGAGATCATTTCAATGCCATTGAAATTATTTACATAGACAAATAATATCATTTCACGAGAATAATTAAAAGACATATATATATAAAGAATACAATCAACCAATAGAATAATACAAATAGAAGCAGTTTCTTTATTGAATATTGCCACCAATAATTATCAACAACAATTAAATAATTTCATGTTTTTACATTTAGTTATTAACAGAAGTGGACTGCCAATATTTGTAAATGGCAAATGCACAAACAATTACAGCCAAAGCAACTGCCAGTTCTCCAACATTTCTAGCCATTTTCTTATTAATCACTAAATCTCCAAGCCCATAGCTTGATCAATTCTCCAAAAATTCTGCTCATATCCTACTATACCATCTATCGTCTGCAACAATTCCGCTCCTCCAAATATAAATATATCTTGAAAGGAAAAATAACTTCTTGCACTAAAGAGCCCAGTAATCATAGAACAAAGAATGCTTACTTGTTAAATGAAGAGGTGGAGTTGTTATTTGAATCTTTGGAATCATCTGCCTTGTTTAGTTGATTACTCCACAGCAAAAGAGTTTGATTTCTTGGCTGCTGCTCGATATATTCCCTTAAATAGGATGTCCAATTAGTGTTGTTTTCTTTCTTTTGATGTGATCCTGGTTCAACATAAAGATGAAGAACCAACAGAATAGTCATATTACATATGTCAGAGATCAGAAATAGAGTCATCATCCTTAGATATAAAAATAAATCATCTTAAAACTATTGCCTATGATCAGATTTAAGGATCCAAACTAGAAAAGCAGGAGTTACATAAACTCTAATCTAGATATCTCGAACTCACAAAGTTCATCCAGGCTTGATCTTTATTGCACGTGAGGTTATTATGTCACTCTAATAACACCATTAATTATATTTTAAAGGTGGGATTGAAAAAGACTTGCATGATTCGGTATGCAATAATCAGCCCCAACCATATCATTACCAGGGAATGCTCATTAATAAAGTACAGTTAGGCAAGAAGGCAAACTAGACAATCAGCTGAAAATGACTATCTCCAGTTTCACCCTTGCTATATATATTAAAAAATAATTCTGCTGATTTAAATGTACTGACACCTAGAAGATCTAAGGTTTTTCTCCCTGAAATTAGAGGCAATGGAAGGAAATCCAAAAGTTATACATTTTACTTTGCAAGCTAGAATAATGAAAATCAACTCATTAGCCTCGAGTTTGTATATCATCACACTCCAACAAGTATCCCATGTAAAGCTGTGGTGGACATCCACTGTGAGGGTATGCAAAAGACAGTAGATGACTGTACATATGTTCAGCAAAATCAATGATATACAAAATCCTGGTTCGCTGATTATATGTTAAAAATGACTAGTACTACAATAAAAATGTGCTTAAAGTGATCTCCATCTTCAATCTATTCTCTCCATCTATTCGATCTATTTTTATCCATCTATCCCTTCGAGCCTAACAGAACAGCATCTGTAACAATTATCTCTGTTTCGCAATAATTAGGTTTTGGTTCTACTTTTGTGTTGACACTGACCACTTTTGCAGGAAATTTCGATATGTTTCCACGGTATCACCAACCAAATTTAAAAATCAAAGATCTCATATCTGAACCATCAGATATAAAGAAGTGTTTGTTATTCCAATCTTTTTTTCCCCCTTCAACCACTCTACTCAAACAATTTCAGAAAGTCGATTAACTTCATGCAACTGCAGGTTGACAATGAGGAAGCCTAAAAAATTGAAACAATATCTAAGAAAAATCGAGCCTTCTGGGGGCTAAAACCTTAAAACTCAATCACTAGTCCTGTTTAATTTGGATCCGAGCTTTCAAAATTATCAGCTTAACATTTCTGGTCCCATGTCATGAAGTATTACATCTCTGCAGATTCCTTGAGAGAAAATATGTACTTTTTAGTTCACAAGCTTGAATCAGGTCTCAGAAGTTTTACATAATCTCTCAACTATTAGTCAATTAATAGATTTTAACATTTGAAATGCAGACAACTTAAATCTCCACTCTAGGAGTGCTCATCATGCGATAATGAAGTGCATGGACTTGACCCAGTACTTAGACATACAAGGTAAAGCAGCAAGACAGCCTCAAATGATCACTCTGGCATTATAATCATCCTAGCACCCTCAAATAGCTCTATCCATATATTAGAATTCTCAAAGGGGAAAACTAATGACTCAATTATTTGAGATTAAAAACTACCTAATTCGAGTATGGAAATATCATTCAGATTTTTACTGTGTCAAACTCAAGTTCCATTAGTTTTGGTAGCCTGAACTCAGCAAAGGCCAATGTCATTCTTGACTCATCCAAAAATTAACAAGTCAAGCAAAGCTACCTATAATGGCAGTAACAATGGATTTTGGATAGGAAATTGATAACAAGGAACTGGTCCAATAAGAAAATGATGCAGCAAGCCTTGAAATCAAACGAATACAACCCTTTTATTCAAATATGATAGCAATTCGTCCCTAATTAGGTCTGTGAATGCCACTGGGCAAATGAGCTTAGAGGGTCCCTAGAAAGTAAAAATATTGAGAATAATCATCGTGACAGAAGAAATGCTCAAAATTCAAGATAATGAACGAATCAAATATATTAAGCAGACAAGCAAACGATGATGAAAAGATTAAAAGGAAACAATTTTTATTCCAGCACAGAAACCAAAACAACCCAACTTTCTTAGGAAAGATAGAAAATGAGAACTGACCTGTTCATAGCAAAGCTAATTTTTTTCATAAAAGGAGAACTGGAACGAAAAAGCCATTGCAGCAATGAATCAGGAGAAAAAAAAATTTGGACCATTTCTCGATTTGTGCGTGTCATCCTTGCGCAGGGGCCATGCTAATCTTCTCTGTATCGTTCCAATTTTATCGGATGTCCCCGAAGGGACGCCAGGCAATTATAGCTACGTGAATATAAAAGACTTACGAAAGCTTAGAAACCAACGATGTGGGATTTTCATTTTGTTCCTCTTAAAAAACTATGGGCTTCATAGATGTAGATTTTTGGTTAAGGCCCATAGGCTAATATCCATTCAGCTATTCTTCTTCTTCTTTTCATTATTATTATTGTTATGAGATTTCAAATAGTAATAACATGTAAATATCAGTTTGAATCAACAATGATCAGACTTACAGTTGCCCTGTTGATATCTTCAACCCTTTTACTCCGCCGACATTCCTATTATGTTTTCCTCAATCCAAACCTCTAATTAGGAATTAATAGCTAAGAGATAATAAGCATCATGGATAAATTTTCACTTAATGCTTTCTATGCTACTTGTGGTTCTGAATCAAATTGATTCTGTAGTACAGAACGTTCGAATGAGTATGACAATTCTTTTTGCATGCTATAAAGCCAAACATGGCCTAGAAAATTTCAACCAGTGAACTCAGTTACTCGGAGTGGACAAAACACAATTCAAGTAAATTTGGATTATTCCATCTAGCCTAATTAAAACTTGTATTTCTACAGTAAATTGATAAATGAACAGCTGATCAAGTAGGGATCAGCTCACCATCTGACAATTTTCTTAACGGCTCTACCTTTAACTTCTTCACGTTGGATGATTCTTCATCTTGGGTCATTACAATACAGCAAATTAAAATCTTGCTTTAAGAGCTACACTTGCATAAGCCAGGGCCAGTCTCTCTTTCAGATCTCGAAAATGATTGGCAGCAGGGAAATCGAACTCTGCTGCTTCTTGTCTTCCCTTGGAAAAGAAAAGATATTGAACTCCTGCTGATTTTGTCATTTGATTCGAATTAGATCCTGGTTTATCATAATGATGGAGAACAAGCAAAAGAGATTTTTGGATTAAGCAAATAATATACAGGTAAAAGCCACAAACTCCAATCAAAAGAATGGAGAACAAACATTTATCATTTTAACAATAAATCATCTTGAAACTATAATTTATTATCAGGTTTAAGGATCCAGAACACAACAAAAGCAAGAGTTTTACCTAAATTCTAATGCAGATATCTCCAACTGCGAAGGTAATCCAGGCTTAACGTTATCATGCATGAGGTTATTTAGTCACTCCAGTAACGCCATTAATTATGTTTAACAGATGGGAACTGAAAAACAATTGCCTGGTTTGGCATGAAACTACCAGCCCCAACCATATTTACCTGGGAATGCTCATTCATGGAGTGCAGTTAGGCCAAGATGGCAAACTAGGCAATCAGCTGAAAATGACTGTACAGTTTAACCTTTGCAGTATCTATACAATAAGAAAAGAATTCTGCTGATTTAAATGTACCTATTCCTAAAACGACCTAAGGTTTTCTCCCTGAATCTAGAGCATACAGCGAAGGATATCGAACAGTCGTACTTTTTACTTTGCAAGCTGTGATGCTGGAAATAAACTCATCAACTATGAGATTCTGTATAATCAAACATTCCAACAAGGATCTAATCCAAAACTATGGTGGGCATCAACTGTTTTAACGAAGTAAACTTCCATACGTATCTATAGTAATGCTGATCAAATTAACAACAATGAAAACTGATTGCATTTCTGGACTGATTGATCACAATTAGACAGTTCATATACGAGCTCTGATGGTAATTTAACATCTTGCTGACTCAAAAAAGAGTCTGTAAATATGACATAAGCTAGGAAAATTAAGACTTGCTAGTGAATAAACTCAAAGGTCAACTTTTTCCAGTTACAGAAACCAGGCACATTAAATAATTTATCTTGCAAATTGTGAACAAGGTGAAACCTTTAAGTTAACAGATGCATTCCTGATCCCAAGTTAGTACCAGCAACTGCTATCTTAACAAACTCCAGCTAGTAAGCATCGGTTCTACATAACTGTTGATAAAGTAGCTCTTCAATCCTCAAATCTTCAGTATTTTGATTTAAGTAGTTCCATATAAGAGTCTAAAGTGATTCCTTGGCATTCTAATCGCCCTAGCACCCTCAAAGAGCTCTACTCATGCATCAAAAATTCACAAATGGGAGATACTAAGAGCTCGTGAATGACAGATTTCACACTGTAGATCCAAATGGAGAAAATCATTCAGATTTTCTACCAACTGGTCAAATTGAGTAATTACCGAGAAAAAAAAATTGTTCATAAACTCGATAAAATCCACTAATCACAAATATAAAACAGGTCACATTGAGAGTAATTACCGAGAAAAAAATGCCCAGAAACTCAATAACATCCATTGATCAAATATAAAGCAGACAAGTTCACGATAATGAACAGATAAAAAGGAAAGCTTATTGACCGCAATAAGACGAAAAACGAAGATGAAAAACCCAAATTTGTCGGAGAAATCAATTTATTCAACACGAAAAAACCAAAATGAAGATTAAACCCAAATTTATTAGGGAAATGAAAGTAGTAACTGACCCGTTTATGCAACTTTCCAGAAGAACAAAGAGGCAATAGCAGCAGAGAACCAGAATCCGGAGGAATAGAAAAAAATTTGGACCATTTCTCGATTTGTGCGTGTCATCCTTGCGCAGGGGCCATGCTAATCTTCTCTGTATCGTTCCAATTTTATCGGATGTCCCCGAAGGGACGACCAACCATCGTAGCTAACTACATATAAAGA
>CANXYI010211041.1:0-14562 GCA_948208565.1 Hura crepitans
TACTTCATGTCATTATTAACATCTATTTTCATTTTACATGCAATTACACACAAATTTCCATTTTTTGTCATTTGTTGCTAAGTTACTATCATTTGGTCATTTTTACGTCAGTTACTATCCATTTAGTCATTTTCTAACATTGTGTCTTTTATAGCAGTAAGCATACCAATCCATAATCCATTGTCTTTGCATTCATTTCATATCATAATCACCCTTAAACCATTTCTCATTCACATGCCAACAAATTGGACACATATGATCACATTTTACTCATCATTGTTTATGTACACATTACATATCCATTTTAGTCACTATTTTCCCAAACTAACATTCCATACATCATGTTATTATTATTCACATTTCTAGCACACCTTGTAAATATCATTTACATGTCAATGTCATGCCTAACATGCCATACACATGAATATACTTGCCATGCCATTTATATACACCATTCGGCCACACTTTGTGCCCATACCTACACTCGGTTTCTAGCCCTCAATTCATGCATACAATGTTATTTTTACCCCATTAACACAATTATGCCATTCATTTATATCAATTACATGCCTAACACTAAGAAATGACATGTCCATGTAGATGTACACACACACACAGAGACACACATTTATGCATAATCATGTGACACATATAGATTAGGTCAATTCAACATACCTAGAGTGTGAAAACACCCTTTTCTCTACCACCTGATTGCCTTGAATGGTTTTCTCCTATAACACACTCTCTTTGACTTAAACATAAAGAATTTGAGCTTAGAAAAATTCCTAAAAATCTTACATAACTTTAAATTGAAATCTAAAACCATAGGATTTCATAGAATACCTTAAACTACCTAAAACAAAAATAAAAATTAAATTATAAACACTTACAATAAAAATGGACACTATTCACTAAGTTTCAATTCCTCTTTTTCTAGCCTCTTTTTCTAATTTCTATTAGAAGAATTAGCTTCAGGAGGCTATGGAGGTTAAAAACTATGTAAGAGGTGTGGAAATTAGTTGTGGGAGTAGACAAAAAATAATGAAAAAAAGGGAAGAGAGAGAAGATAAGAATGGCATTGGATTTTGGGATATTTTTGGGGGAGAAGATGTTGGCTTGCACATGTGACACTCTCATATGTGTGGGCCCATTTATATGGGTAGGGGGATAGCTCATATCGTGGTACGTGGCGATCCAATGGTTTAATTTCACTCGATTTTCTTTTAAACTTCAAAAATTCATAGAAATTTCACTAGACCTCTAAAAATACTCATTTTAATTTAAAAAATCCATGATTAGTGCCATTGAGGCTCTCGTAAAATTTCACATCAAAATTCTACTATCAACTTTAGGTCACTATTCACCCACTAGAATAAAATATTTATAAAAAATATCAAATGAGCTCAAAAAATTAAAATTCCTTCACTATCATATAGATTGGAATTTTTAAAGTTTAGGGTATGGTATTTTTGTGTTTGTGTAGGCACATCCTGAGGTTGTCCCAACACAACCTCATTTTATCTTACTATTCACTAGTTCTTGGCCTAAAATGATTTATTAGTTCTACTAAAATTTTAAATTCTTCCATTTTTGTCCATTTTTTAGCTTGTCAAAGTTTTATGACTAATACGCCCCATTCTAGCCTTATGAAGGGGCTCTGACCCATCTGGAATACTATTCATGCTGAAGAGGTACTATTCAAAAAACTTAGACTTATAGGTGTTACAATTCTTTCCTTTTTAAGAAATTTCATCCTTGAAATTACCTATTGCAAAAAGATGCGAGTATTGTGCCTTTATCTATTCTTCACTCTCCCAGGTGGCTTCTACTATGTTGTGGTATCTCCATAATACTTTTACTAGAGGGATTGACTTGTTCTGTAGCTACTTCATTTCCTTAACCAAAATCTGCACTAGTTCCTCCTTATAGGTTAAGTTTGGTTGTACTTGTATTTCCTCTATAGCTATCACATGTGAAGGATCTAATCTATATCACCTTAAGATTGATATATAAAATATGTCATGGATCTAATGTAGTTTCAGGAGGTAATGCCAATCTATACGCTAAAGGTCTCCCATGTTCTATTATCTTGTAAGGCCTAATGAACTTGGGACTAAGTTCCCCTTTTTACCAAATTTAAGCATCTTCTTCCATGTTGACACTTTCAAAAATACTCAATCACCGACTTCATACTCAATGTCTCATCATTTAAAATTAGCATAGGACTTCTATCGATTTCAGGCAACTTTCAATCTATCTCTTATAATTTTAACCTTCTCCTCTACATCTCTGATTAAGTTGGATCCCATAATCTTACATTCCCCTACTTCACTCTAACAAAGGGGAGTTCTGCACCTTCTCCCATAAAATGCCTTGTAAGTTGCCATTCCTAAGCTAGCTTGATCATTGTAAGCAAATTTAGCCAATGATAGGTATAGATCTTAGTTGCCTCTAAACTCTATTGCACAGCTACCTGCATGTCTTCCAACACTTGTATCACTCATTTTGACTGTCTAACCATCCATGAATGAAATGATGTGCTATATGTCAATCGATTACCTAATGCTTCCTATAACTTCTTCCAAAATTTAAAAGTGAACCTCGAGTCTTGATCTAAAATGATGGCTATTGGTACCCCATGTAACCGTATAATCTTAACAATGTAGAGTCAAGCTAACATGTCTAAGGAATAATCTATCCTCACTAGGATGAAGTAGTTGTCTTCATCAATCTATCCATGATCACTCATACAGTATCACATTTGCTTCTGGTCAATGGTAAACCCATTATGAAGTCCATGGTGATCTTCTCCCATTTCCATTTTGGTATTGCCATCGGGTGTAACAATCAAGAAGGAACCTAGAATTTAGCTTTCACCTACTAGCAAGTTAAGCATTGAGCTATATATTTAGCTACCTCTTACTTCATGCTTGGCCACTAATAGTGGGGTTTCAAATTAAGATACATCTTTGTGCTTCCTAGGTGCATGGAGTATGGAGCTTCATGAGCTTCTTTCAAGATCTGCACTCTCAATCCATCCACTTTTGGCACACATAGCCTATTTTGATAGTATAAGCTTCCATTATCACCCAATTCAAACCCTATCATCTTCCTTTCTTTGACTTTACTTATAGTTTGCCCCATCTGTTCATCTCACAATTTGAGCCTCCTTGATCTACTGCTTAAATTAGGTTTAATTTGTATCTCAACCAAAATAGCATCTTCTGCTGTGTACTCTATTCTCGTATGCATAAGCTTTAAGGTAGCAATGAGCTTCCTGTTTAAAGCATTTGCAACTACGTTTGCCTTTCCTAGATGATAGTCAGTTAAATAGTCATAATCCTTGATTAACTCTATCCATCACTATTGTTTGAGGTTCAACACAATTTGTGTAGGTAGGTACTTCAAACTTTTTATGGTCAGTGTAGATATAACACCTTTCTCTATACAAATAATGTCTCCACACCTCTAATGCAAACACAATGGAAACCAATTCTAGCTCATGTGTAGGGTAGTACTTCTTGTGAGGCTTTAATTACATGGAATCATATGCAATCACCTTGCCTTCTTATATCAAGAAATAACCAAGTCTATTATGTGAGGTGTCACTATAGATCACAAACTCTTTCCCCTATTCTGGTTGAGTATGAATGGGAGCCTCTATCAATATCATTTCCAATCCATCAAAATTGGCTTCACACTCATCATCCCACTCAAACTTCACATTTTTTCTTATCAACCATGTTAATAGAGCTACAATCATCGAAAAGCCTTTCACAAACCTCTGATAATATCCTGCCAATCCTACGAAACTCCAAATCTAAGTCATATTCCTAGGAGGATTCCATTCAGTATAGCTTTAACCTTACTCAGGCCCACTTTAATACCTTTAGCTACGGTAATGTGACTTAGAAAAGCTACTTCTTCTAATAAAAACTCGCACTTGCTTAGCTAAGCATACAACTGCCTCTCCCTTAAGGTCTGTAACACAATCTTAAGGTGCTACTCATGTTCCTCTCAAGTCTAAGAATACACTAGGATATTGTCTATGAAGATCATAACAAATTGATCTAAATAAGGCTTAAAGATCTTATTCATCAAGTCTATAAAAAGGCTACCAGGGTATTAGTGAGCCCAAATGGCATCACTAAGAAGTCATAATGTTTGTATCAAGTCTTGTAAGGACATCACTCTCCTTAATTCACAACTAGTGATATCCTGATCTCATTTCTATCTTGGAAAAGATACTAGCACCTCATAACTAATCAAAGACATCATCGATCCTAGGCAACAGATATTTATTCTTGACTGTTACTTTATTCAATTGCCTATAATCGATACACAAATGGAGTGACCCATCCTTCTTTTTCAAAAACAATATAGGTGCTCCCTAGGGTGATATACTAGGCCTGATGAAGCCTTTATCCAATAGTTCCTACAACTGTACCTTTAACTCCTTTAACTCTGCTGGTGCCATCTTATATGGTTTAATGGATACTAGATTAGTGCCAAGATTTATCTCAATCATGAAATCTAATTCTTGATGTGGAGGTAACCCTGGTAACTAATCTAGGAACATATCAGGGAATATAGACACTACTGGTATCTAATTAAGTCTAGGTGTTATGGTACTAGTATCTATCACAAAAGCTAAGAATGCTTCACATCCCTTTCGTAAGAGTTGCTTAGCTATAATTGCTGAAATGATATTGGATAAAGAACTCCTTTTTCCTATAACTGTCACTTCTTATCCGTTTGTCGTTTGTAGACTCAACCTTTACCTCTCACAATCAATCATTGCTTTGTGTTTTGATAGGCAATCCATACCACATATTATATCAAACTCATGAAAGCAAAGTTCAATTAGATCTATTATAATAGTCTAATCTTGGATTATCAGAGGACAATGTCAAAAAAATGTGTTCACTAACACACTCTACCCAATCGGGTTACTCACTTAGTTGTCTATGTCTATAGACTCTAGCTCTAGTCCCCTATCTCATGTTTGTGTAGTGCAAATGTAGGAATGTGTGGAACTAGGATTAGTTAATTCTATTATAGCTACATCAAATAAGAAGAAGCTACCAGCAATGACGTTTAGTGCTTTAGCTTTCTCCTGAGCACAAATAGCATACTATTGTGTTGGAGCTCTAGTCTCTGATCTCGTCTTTCGATTAGTACTCAGTTGCTCCTATCTCTGCTACCTCAATCCTCTACTAGGTGCTGCTATAGCTAATGCCTGAGTCTATATAGCCTCTAATTGTCTCTAAGGATAATCCTATTGGAAATGATATCTAGCCCCATGTATGAGCACTCTCTTCTTCTATACTGCCAGTACTACACCTAGTGTCTCCTCTGGCAACTCTCACAAGTCAGAGGTGCACTTCTTACTGTGGACACCAGAGCACTTAAAGCCTACTATGATGGTTGAGGCTTATGAGGAAAGGCCTGACTAGACTTCTAAGATAGAGCTTGCCTCTGGGACTACTAACTATGTTGAAACTCTCTCTGTCTCTTACCCGCTCTAAAGGCTAAACTCGTCTGATCATCAATAAAAGGTCTTTTCCTCTAAAACAACTCCCTCCTTTCTTATAGCATGTCCTCTATATCATATGGTATTGTTACCAATTCTAAGAAGTCTCTAATCATTATAGTAGCAATTTGTATCCTCAGCTCCAAATTAATGCCCTTTTTAAAACTCTTACACTTCTTTTCATTTCTGGGTATAAAATTTTTAGCATACATGCTCAAATGGGCAAAGTCCTTCTTATATTCTAACACTGACCTCTACCACTATTTTAGGTCTAGGAATTCCTACCTTCTCTTGTCCTTGTAAGACTCCAAAATGTATCTCTTGTAGAACTCCTCTAAAAAGTACTCCCATGTAATCTCTATTGTTGCTTTCCTCTTTTTTATTATGTCCCACTAGTGTAAAGCTTCATCTTAGAGAAGAGAGGTAGAACACTTCAGGCACTCTTCCTCTATGTACTCCAATTGCTCTAAAATTCTTGTGGTCTACTCTAGTGAATACTTCGCCCTCACGACATCATCCTCCCTCGCACCTAAGAAATCCACTACTCCTATCTTCTTTACCCTCTTTAAGTAGGTTTTCTGTAATGCTGAGGGAGTTAATAGAGGTGGGATAAGAGCTAGAGCTAGTGGTGGGGGTGGTGCAATAGTGTGACTTAGTAACTCTACAATCTTCTAAAATACGGCTGGCGAAGCTTAAGCTTGAGGTTATGGCTGAGGTGGTAGCGATGAGCAGCATCACTTGGCTCTATTATGGCTATAATCACCTCTGGGCTATGGATAGTGGTAAGAGCATGGCTAGCCACTTTTTGCCTTTGATCTGGTGGGGTCCATTCACTCATCGTGTATTATTGTAAAAAAAACTTATTAGCTTTATTCAGTATAGCTTTAAGCCATATATAGAACCTTAGACTTATGTAGTCATGTATAGTATGCCTAGGAATGCCTAAACCTACTCATATACCACTAAATGTAACACCCTCTGGCCATTCCCAAAGGAAATAGGCAAAGCGTGCCACTTCCTATAGGTTACCTATCCTTAAATTACCCTAGGGTTCATTCATCTAACACTTATGTTGCTTTAACCATCTTTCATATATCTTAACCATTTAGTGTTTATCACCAATTTACATCTTTTATCCATTTTACAAAAGATTAGGTAGCTTAATAGCTGCTCAGGTGAATAACCAAAAATTTTTGCTGCACAAAATGCACTACTATAACCTTTCAACCCCCATCCTCAACTCCTAGACCCTTCTAACCCCCTAATCCATCACCAATATCAAACACACAGCATCACAATGTCTTAAACATATAGTAATTAAATAGAAACATATACATATGTATACATATCCACCAAAATTAGGTTTTTATAGACATGCAATTTAATTATCTAAAGGTTTATAATATACATACTCCACTTAGTTCTAGTCCCTAATATATACATGAGTGTATTGCTACAACATAACAAAAAAAGTATAAAAAGTATACTAAAAAGAGGCTCAGTAATCTATCTATGGCCTGTGCATCGGAACACCAACACATTGAGTATACACTCAGTGGTGGAATTGACACAATAAAGGTATCTCATGAATGCAAACACATGTATAAATTCACGTATACATATGTATAGTCATTATAATCATGTTTATGCAAGTTTATTATACCAGGAATTAATTACTTACTTTACCTTATGATGCCTCATTATGTAAGCAATTAATTGTAGTCCATTAAGCAGTTTGATTATTTTGATACAGGTAATATCTCAAATTCTATTATTCATAGTCAAATAATATTATTATTAATAAGTTAATTTTTTTAGGCCCATAACTGATAGACTACACTTTAAGAAACTAGATAGCAGGATCTATCCTATGCGGTGGCCCATATTTTAGGCCTCAGTAGCTATACCTACCTAGTTTGATAATAGGTATCAATTCATAAACCTCCCAATACTGAACTAGCAGATTGTAGGGAATAGTTTATAGATCTCCCAATATTTGTAAGTGGGATAGTAAGGATCAACCTCATGGGACCTCCTAATACCCTGAGTCAATATCTGTAAAGTAACACAGGTCGATAGCAGGGATTAGCCCTGTGGGACCTCCCAATATCCACAGATAGCCAATAGGTGGCATGGATCAGCCTAGGTGGACCTCCCAATACCTGAGTGTGCAAGGTTTAGTCTTAAAACCTCAGCAACTGCACTTTCCATAACATTGAATAGCAGTGGCCCTAGAAGGACTAGTATGCCTTATAGATGCTAACTCCCTAGTTGACCAGTCAACCCATCCAGTAGGTGTCTAACTGATGGGCCAATACACTATTCATTATTTACTTATCTCATTAACATTTACCTTTCACTCTACTTCATGTCATTATTAGCATCTATTTTAATTTCATGTGCAATTACACACAAATTTCCATTTTTGGTCATTTGTTGCTAAGTTACTATTCATTTGATCCTTTTCTAACATTGTATCTTTTATAACACTAAGCATACCGATCCACTATCCATTTTCTTTGCATTCATTTCATCTTATAATCACCCTTAAAACCATTTCTCATTCCCATGCCAATAAATTGGACACGTATGATTACATTTTACTCATTATTATTTCTGTACACATTGCACATCCATTTTGATCACTATTTTCCCAAACTAGCATTCCATACATCCTATTCTTATTATTCACATTTCTAGCACACTTTGAACATATCATTTACATGTCAATGTCATGCTTAACATACCATACACATGAATATACATGCCATGCCATTTATATACACCATTTGTCTATACATAGTGCACACACCTACACTTGATTTCTATCACTCAATTCCTGCATACAATGTTATTTTTACCTCATTAACACAATCATGCCATTCATTTACATCAATTACATGCCTAACACTAAGAAATGGCATTTCCATCCACATGTACACACACACACATATTCATGCATAATCATGTGACACACATAGATTAGGTGAATTCAACATACTTAGAGTGTGAAAACACCCTTTTCTCCACCACTTGAATTCTTTGAATGGTGTTCTCCTCCAACATCATCTTTTTGACCTAAACTTAAAGAATTTTACCTTAGAAAAATTCCTAAAAATCCTCTATAACACTAAATTGAAATCTAAAATCATAGGATTTCTTACAATAAACTACTTAAAACAAAAATAAAAATTAAATTAAAAACATTTACACTAAAAATGGATACTATTCACTAAGTTTCAATTCCTCCTTTTCTAGCCTCTTTTTCTGATTTTTGTCAGAGGAATTAGCTTCAGGAGGCTGTGAAGGTTAAGAACCATGTAAGAGGTATAAAAATTAGTGATGGAAGGAGAGAGAAAATAAAGAAAAAAAGGAAGAGAGAGAAGATAAGAATGGCATCAAATTTTAGGGTATTTTTAGGGGAAAAGATGTTAACTTGCACATGTGACACTCTCACATGTGTAGGCCTATTTATATGGGTGGGTGGATGGCTTAGATCGCAACACGTGGCGCAACAGTCTGATTTCACCCAATTTTCTGTTAAATTTTAGAAATTCATAGAAATTTCTATAGGCCTTTAAAAGTACTAATTTTAGTTTTAAAAATTCTTGATTGGTGCCATTAAGCCCTTGTAAAATTTAATGTCAAAATTCCACTGTTAACTTCAGGTCTCTATTCACCCATTAGATTAAAATATTGAAAAAAAATATTAAACAACCTCAAAAAATTAAAATTCCTTCACCATCATATAAATTGGAATTTTTGAGGTTTAAGGTATGGTATTTTCAGTTCTTTCTCGGCATATCTCAGGGCTATCCCAGTAAACCTTATTTTATCTCACTATTCACTAATTCTTGGCTCGAAATGATTTATTGGTTCTGTTAAATTTTCAAATTCTTCCATTTTGTCCATTTTCCATCCCGTCAAAATTTTTTAACCAATACATCTCATTTTGGCCTTATGAAGGTGCCCTGATCCATCGAGAATACTATTCATGCCAAAGAGGTACTATTCATAAAACTTAAACTTACGGGCATTACAATTGCCCTTAACTAGGAAGACACATTAGAAAGGACCCCTACTTGTGAGAACAATAAGCCTTTTTAAACAAAACCATCAAACTTATATTGTTAAGCTTAGTAACTTCCCATAGTTTGCATGACCCTAAGAGTTTGTGACTGCCTTATGATTGTATTATAGGCCTTTTACATTTAACCTCATCTGAAGTAGGTTTAAGAACATTGTGCCTATTATCTAACTTAGGCCTAGCCTAATTTAACCTCAAACAAGACTTAGATGTCTTGGGCCATTATTCTTATATGCACCTTGAATATGAGATGCCATTAGGTTTAATTAGGCCCTTATTATAACCTAGGCATTCCTTATTGATGCTTAGGTAATCCCACCTAGGAAAATTTGCTAAGACTGTGACCCCCCTGCTCCTGATGACTAAAGCCACTAGATGGAGGAGTGCCATATTATATGCCTTAGGCACCAGATACACTATATGTTCACATTTCACATCCACATTAACCTACACACCTCATTCTTACAATTTATTCTCATTATATGTTTAACATTGTATTACTTATCACAATATGAATGTATATCATAAAAATGTTTAACATTTAAGCTGAATTGTTAATTATGAAACCTTTAAACACTAAAAGTTTAAAACATGATTTTGACAATGGTTACAATGTTGTTTGAAATGTAATCAAATAAAAAAGTCTTCATCAAAGAAGAACTTTATGAAAAAAAAAGTAGATTTATGCATTCTCTAAGGGAAACTATAGGAATCCCTCATAAAGTGCATCCTCTGTCAATGCTTACCTATAACCTATGCATAAAAAAATAATACGCTAAACGAAATAGTTAGTGGTGCATAAATAACATTATTTTACCTCACCACCAACACTGTAACACCCCTTACTTATTCCATACACCGAACCAAATATGGAGTGACACGCTACCGATATTTGAACTAGACTATATGAAAACCCATAAAGGAATTTAAATCCTTTTTTCATATTAAAACATACTTACATGTTTAATGTGATAAAAACATGAAATATCAAAAACCATTTTCGAGGTATGCTACTAGGTCCCTATGTTGAAAATCTAGTAGCATAGTGGCTATACTAGGACACTATCATAAATAGTAACCTATAAAAAGAACACTTCTACAAATTTTTCACCACATCCAACATCTTTTTATTCTATCTAATCCTCTAAAATGCAATAGAAAGCAACATTCTACAAGTATGCATAAGGAATATATATCATACAAGTCATGTATTCTAATGAAAGCTTTTAAAGAAAGAAAGAAAAAAAAGTGAAAGTTTAGTTAAAAAAGTTTTACAAAACATAATTACATATTATAGTTTAGCCCTAATCCCTTATATATACAAAAGTGTTATCTTAATAATTACGTCACTAAAAATTATACAAAAGAAATTAAAATACCTTAAAAAAAGGTAGGTTCTTGATCTCCTATGGTATTGAGGCTTTGACTCTAATATGTGGCACTTACCTATGAATCGCAAAAATAGGATGATGCACTAAGCTTTCAATTAGTTATGTATTCATCTTAATACATATAAACATATATAGAAATGAGAATGCACTTTATGATTATGATCATTACAGAACATATCGAAATATAACTTAACATCCATTGTCACATAAATCATACAACACAAAAAAAGAGATTTCATTATATACTCTAAATAAGAATCACATTATCAACCATGCATATAAGTCACACAAATGTAATGTGCTTACAAATATTTAGGTAACTTACCATATCTCTTAATAAATTTATATTTATATTTTCTTAACATATGCCTATACCTAAAGGATAACTATCCATAAATTGGATAGTAGGATTACTATGCATAAAGGCCACATCAATCCATAGATCGTAACTTAGACCTATAGGTCTTATCGATTCAAAGATCATAACATGGACTCATAAGTCCCATCAACACAAAAATCATAACATGGACCCAAAGGTCTCATCGATCAAAAGATCATAACGTGAATTATAGGTCTCATCACAACTAAAGGTATGCTAGCAACTACCTAAACTCCCAAGTTGATCGATCAACCTATCCAATATAAGTTGTCTAATCATATATAGCATTATTAACTTATTAATTACACTTTTATAATTCAATTAACAACATGTTATTTGACTTATGATCATATTCATATCATGCTATATTAGTGACCTAATAAAACAATCACCATTATTTTATCACAACATGATTATATATGATTTATACACCAAAACACCACATGACTATTTCAATCTTACTTGGCATAAACATGGTTTAAGCTATATCATTTACCTAGTCACACATAAGAATTACCACAACTTTCTATCATACATTGCATAATTCTCACATTACTTGAAATCATCAAATTTACATAATAAGCAATTGCCTATCATGTAACGTCCGCATTCCAAGGCTTTAGGAATAGTGCCATAGGGTTTGAAGAGTGCAGTCGGGTTGTCGAGTCACTTACATGTGGATCGAGGCAATGGCATAAGTCGTGAAACTTTGAGGGGCCTTAACTGGATGAAAAGGGCAAAATAAAAAAAATTACCAAAACCAACAATTGATTTCAAGCTGTAAGCTATCAATCAAGGCAATAAAAAATTTTTGGGTTAGGATTAACCTGAGATGTGTTCAGATAGACTTGAAAATATCATACCTTGAAGCTAGAAAATTACACTGAGTCTAATGGTTAAAGAATTTTTAAAATTGGATGTTGTTTGGAAAATCTCATAATTTTCAAGGTTCGTATGCAAATCGAGGCAGTTTGAAAACTACCCTATTGGTAAAATTTGGCCACAAAAATTTATGAGTAGGTAGAGGGGATTAAAATAGAAATTTTAAAACAAATGGTATAATTTTTAGAGGTTCAAGTGAATTTTTATGAATTTCCAAATTTTCCAAAAAAATCGAGATGGTTTGGGGATTTTCAAGACAATTTTGAGGTGTCAAAATAGGGCCCATAATAATGCCAAGTGGTTAAGCAACCATGACAACTGGCAAGGAAGCCAAGACAAGTGGATTTTCACTTAAAAGATTAAAACCCATTTTTCCCCATTTTCTCCTTTCTACCCAAATTTCCTCACACCACCCTTTCTATTTTTAGGCAATAACTTTCATCTCTAGTGGCCAAATGAACTGATTCTTATGGCTAGAAATTCTTTAGGATGTTAGTTATCACTAAGATAAAGAACTAGGAGAAAAAGTGTTGTTGTTTAGGAGAAAAAAAGTTGAACAAAGTGAGTGGTTCATAATAGTCCCAAACCATGACACCAAGGTGAGTTTATGGCTGTATCTCCCTTATTTCTTGGGCATTTTGGGTGATTTTTTATTCTAAATCATAGCCAACATTTTGTATAGTGGTGTGTATAAGGGATTGGTGGCTATTGGAGGGCATTTGGAGGCTCACAGAGGAGGCACAAGATTTTCATGGCTTGATGGAAATGGGGCTGGCAACTTGATCACAGTGAGCATGGTACCTTTAAAGAGTTTTGTAAGTGAATTTACAGCCTTTTCTTTATGGGTTTTGGGTGCCTAGGTTAGTAACCTTTGAGATAAGGTGGCTGGAATGTTGAAATTATGGGTAATTCTTTCTTTAGTAGTGATGAACAAGTGAACATTTAGCATTTTAGGGAGTACATTTTGAGAAGCTTGACAAAATTTGTTTCATTTCTTTGCTATTTTTAGGGGATATGAGTGCTTGTGTTTGCTATACATGGGCTAAGAGATAACTTCAGTATTATATGACATTTTAGAATGAAATTTATGTCCATTTGAGTTGTGAAGTATTGGTGAATTATGTATTTGAAGTTGGTACTCGAGAGCTATTCCTAGTGTATTGTATGTTGGTGGCAAGTGACCTATGATAATTTGCTTGAAATTTAGTATAATTATGGCATGGCATGTGTTTATGATTGAATTTATATGCCAAGTAAAAGAGTAATGGGAGTTGAGTACATTTTTCTCCTAGTATTCGAATGTATGTATTTGTGATATAGGTTGGAAGCTAGCTTATGAACAAGTTTAGTACATACACAATGTTGGTTATGAATTTGGTTTCTAAGGATTATAAATTTTAAATGGCGAATATGACACTTTAATATAACAAAGAACACTTGAAATATACCTTTACTTGGCTAGAAATACTTGAACCAAATAGTGTACTTAAAGCTTAAGATAATGACTTAAGAGTGACTTCAAATAGGTTAATAAATGGAATATTCCTTGTGCCTTTAAGAGGTTAAAATTAAATTACATTTTGGCCAGGGATTTGGTCCAGTGATAGTGGCACGGTGCCTACATTTTTGCCATGGAATTGGCCTAGCTTCAGTTGGCTTTATTGCCTAGACTTTGGCCATAGACTTGGCCTAGATATAATTGGCCTAGTGCCCAGTGAAATATTAAAAAGAATAGTGAAAATTGAAATGAAATTGGACTTAAAATAGTTTGAAAAAACAAATTTCCAAAAGTGGTCAAAATAACCTACAACTGTCTAGTGGACCTTTACCTGAACCAAAAATGTCACTAAACCAGAAAGTAGTAAGATTTAAAGTGGAAATGCCATGATAAAACATTCCATAAAACATTCCATAAGATATCTTGATTTTTAATCATAACAAACTTAAAAATTATTTATGAATTTTACCCAGTAGAGCCAAAAAGTGACTATACCAATTTGAATAAAATTTGAACGTATAAATAAAATTTTTATCTATCTATTTTTGAGACTCAAATATTATAAGAATAATTTTGGCTAATAAATAAAGATAAATTGAGCTACTTGGCCCATTGGTTAGACTCCTACTAGATGAGTTGACTTGTCAATTTAAGGTTTTGTAACTGCTAGTCGATGGCTAAAGAGGTCTACGGACTGATCTCTATTATGTCCCCTAGTTCTTGATAGTTATTTGTGGTTGGGGAGGCTCACGGGCTAATCTCTATAATGCCACTCAGTTATTTTTATTGTGT
>CANXYI010211286.1:0-14759 GCA_948208565.1 Hura crepitans
GTGTAAAAATCATTTTCTACCTATTACAACATTCATAAAATATACAGAGAAATAATTAGAATGAAAATTAAACTACATGACAATTACCTAAAATACATTCTAACCAAAAAGAAAATAGAAATTACATAAAATACATTCTAACCGAATAAAAATAAAATTACATTAAAATAACCTAAAATACAATCTAATTGAAGAATAATGAATAAACAAAATAAATAAAGAGAATAACAAGAAATTAAAGAGGAAAGCAAAAACTAACAAGAAATAAAAATAAAGGAATGATAAAGGGTTACTTCATCGATGTTTAATGAAAGTAGAAAGAAAAGGTTAATTAAAACTCCAACAGATAAAACAACTCACATAACAACAAAACATGATATTAGTATGAAGAATCAAATAAAAAGATGAAATAGAATAATTAACAAAGAAAATAAAAATAAATAGCCAAATAAATACAACAACAATCATAATATAAAGATTTAATAAGTTATCACATCTAACTAGTAGATAGATAAAAGAAAAATAAAAGAAGAAGGAAAAGAATTGGTTGACCCATTATGTATAATGGCCTTTAGGAAAAGATCTCGAAAAAGATGAAAAATTGGTGTAAAAACCTTCAGAAATTATAAAAATAGTATTTGGAAAGTGTTTTTGAGCTTTTAGGTATGCACTTACTGAGAAAAGTTATCCCCTTAAACTAACATAATGTTCGACTTATACACACACGGACTAAGGCATGAAATAGCCATTTCAGGCAGTGAAATCATTGTTTTACACTTAAAATGGTTGTTTCACCTAAAAAAGAGTTTGGTATAGATTCTACCTCTTTAGCAAAATGATGTCATCTTGTGAAGGCAAAACAACCATTTTAGGTAGGTGTAAAATGGCTATTTTAATGCTAAAATGACCATTTCAGCAAGGCATGAAATGACTGTTTTAGAGCAAAATGACATAGTTTTGCTTAATAGCTTAAAACTTGTAAAAAAGGATTTTTTTTTTCAATTTTAAAACATTTTTCCCTTTTTTAAATGCTCTATACCATGGGAGGCTTCACCCCCTGCACCCTTCATGGCGTTAGTGTTGGGCATCGGGCTCAAGTCAATCAGCCTAAACCCTCAGCCCACCACAAACACCTATTTTTCTCGTAATTCGAGTTACACCATGAGATTTTCAAGTCAAGCAAAGACTTATATTCAACAATTTAATAAACATACTTTGAGATCTTTGAATCAGATATTAACATCCTTATTTATCAGAATTTAGTCCTTTTTTATCATTAGGCAATCTAAACATAGAAACCTTAGAAACCCAGTGTCTATAGTGAGCTTTTGTAATCTTTTCAATTTCCTTTCCTTTAATAAAATAAGACAATGAATTTACTTTCAGATGGTTGTATAAATACATTTTGACTTTAATCTAGAAAGGGGAAAATCCTGGATCACATGTTGTAAAATAGATCAACTTTAGCTCTCTCCTAAAAGATGGATCAATGATTAATAGGCATCACTAGGAATCATGCACAATATTAGACATCACTAGAAATCATACATAGTATAACATTAGCATCTTAGAAGTCACAATATACACATACATACACACATCTGTTAGATATATGACTTCATCCATGCATAGTACTTAGGCTTAGTCATGTATAATTGATCTATACATGCACCCACTATGCAAACCTCACCCACATATGCATGTATCTTATCATATTAACCATACATATCATACTATCTATAGGGATCATCCTTCGCTTAGGCTCTTTAAATGAAAAGACTCACCCTTTTCCTTTTTCCAACACTAGTCATAGCAACTAGACCCGAAACTAAAGGTGAAAGTCAATTGGTTACTAGAGGCATGATGAGCAATGTAGTGGCAGCACTAGAACAAAGTATAATAGCATTCATAGAAGAAAGGATTTGAGAAGTCCAACAATAAGGTGCTTTAAAGAACTTGAGAGATATAAATTTGAACATGAAGACAAGCAATGACCAAGCAACTGGGACAAAAAAAGATTTCCCAGATATTCACCCATTTAAATATGCCCTTGTCCATGATGCTTAAGGAGTTGAAAGAATAAAACCTTCTACAACCTTTAATACCCAAACATCAGTCCTCACCACTTCCACCTAACCATTGCCATGACCTATACTATACTTATCACCAAAAGACTAGCCATCTGACTGACAACTGCAAAGCCCTCCATCGAACCATCCAAGACCTCATAGGCTATGATGCTATACCTTATCCTAAAGATCACCTATCTCTAAACCTCATTGTCATCCCTCAATTCTCTAAAAAGCGAGGTTCCCTTTTTCTAACATTCAATCTAGCACCTCATGTGCCAACTATTGACAAACTGTAGGATTGCACTGAAAAAAAATATGGAAGGATCTAATAAAGATAGGATAGACTATCCTTATTTTCTTTTCTAGTTGTTTCTTTCCTCTATGTTGGAATAATTAAAGTTTAATAAAACATTGTTTAGGTTTTTCATAAGCATCTTTATTCACCACATTCATTGTATAACATGGTACCCTTAAAAGTGAGCTGAGAGACTTTAATAATATTTAAATTAAAAAATAAATAGAAAAAAAGAGAAAGATGGAAATAAACATGATTAGCTTAATCCACAAGTGTCACAAACAATTTGTGATGGCTTACTACTATTGCACACAATTTTAAAGCTCAAAACTTGATCTTTCCTTGTAAAGCATGAGAAATATTTTTCCTTGTAAAGCATGAGAAATATCCCTAAATATGAGATGAGAGACAAGAAGAAAATAATAAACTAGGGGAAACTAAACCTAAATGTTTTTTTCCTTTAATCCTAAAAGAGGTCTAAGTTTAATAGCTCCAAAAATTAAAGCATCAAATTCATTTTTCCAAAAAGAGTTCTATCTAACCAGTTTTTTCAAAACCTAAGCACCATTCTAAAGAACAAACATGTTTTTAGTTCTTGCTCACATAAAAATCCAAAGGTTAGAAAGCTCTAAAATGACAAAATTTATAGCCTACAAAAAAAAAAGAATTACTTTAAGCCTCAAATGATTGAGTATTCTCTTTTCAATCGTGGTTGCTCTTATTAAAAAAAATGAGTTTTCTAATTCCTGTTAGGCTGATTAACCAAGAGTATAAGCCTAGGCAAAAGTTTAAGAAATTTCAAGAAAATATTTAGTCAAAGAATCTTTGGACTAGCTAATAACAAGGATATCATCAATATAGTACTAAAAAAGGTTAGAAGGATGACATTTAACATATAGCCAAAGCAAAAGAATTCAAAATACTAGGGGGCACAAAGCTAGCACCCATGAAAAGCTACTTATTGATATAAAAAGTTCTAACAATCACCCATGATAAGAGCTTTAAAACATATCCAACCATTTCAAAAGGTGCAAGTCCATATTCAATTGATCAAACATAGCACAATCATATCTCAAACCTTAAACAAATGTGGATAAGCTGAATTCATAAATAAAAAAAGAAGAAAAAGAATCTCGTTAGGTTAAAAACTCATAAAGGGCAGCCTAGGAAAAAATTAGAGCATACCTCGCTAGATTGAAATCCCACAAAGGACAGTTAGGCAACAATTAGAGGTAGAGAGAAAATATTTAGCTGGAAGATCTTTAGACTGACTAATAAAAAAGGTACCACACTATGCAATCACATACATCATAATCATTCAATCTATAGCCATACATGTTGAAATGGTTTCCCCAACAAATTAACATTTTACCTAAACCTTGGCTTCACCATCATTCACCTTAATTCAACCTACTTCTCTACACCTTCCCTAGCCTTTCCATCACCTTCACTTAACCTATTTCCTTATGAGACATCTCATGCATATTACCCTAACCTAGCCTACCACTTCACACCTTCACTTTTCTCAAACCTAAGTTTTTCGTATGACGAGTTTGAGAGAAGAGTGATCCCAATAACAAAACATGTACTGATTCATGCATACCTTCAAATAATGAACTTAGTCACTAATATTCATTCGTACATCCATTCTAGGAAAAGATAACCATTTAGCTATACATATATCTACCTTCACTATTAATCTATCATAAGAAGAACATTCATTCATCATAGGAAGAGATGTATTCATTGTTCAACATATGTTTGCCTCTAATATCTATCCATCATAAGAAAGGATTCACTCATTCACTCATCTAGGAAAAGTTATATTCACCATGCAACTGCCTGAACCTACATTCATCATTCATTTAGATTCCTTATTCATTTAGAAGAAAATAAACAAAAAAAAAACACAAGCATCACTATATTCATTAAGAATGCATTATTTAGTCAAAAATATACCTCTGTGCATTTCTTCATTTAGAATATATTAGAAACCAATGCGCATATCATTCATTCACTCAATCACCACATTCATCCATTAGAGTCATCTCATATACCACCTTTATGTTTCCATGTTCATTCATTTAAGATAGGATAGAGCGCATTCATTCATTCAAGAGAAAACTAGGTCACCACATCAAATCACTAAACATATTCATACATTTACACATATATCATCTCATTCACATACTCGCATTAAGTAGGCATTAATACAGCTAGCATTAGCCACATGCTTTAAGCACAAAACATAGAATTTAGCATATTCATTGAAAAGAATCAGGTGCAAACATTCATTAGGTTTACATGTATCAGTGCAAGCATGCTTTCATTGTTATTCATCATTTGGTATAAACACCTTATCTAGATAGTAGTCATATAGCTTAAGAACACAAAGGACAAGTAACATGCATGTGCACATCATTCAGGAGAGAGTCACATTCATTCATGTATCATAAAAAAAAAGGTTCATTTTTTAGTTTTCTAAGATCTAAAGCACAAACTTACCTATATAAGGCATTACATTCATATCAGTCCATAACAATTCATACATACATATCTCTTAGTCACATAAGTCATGCACACTCACATGTACCAGCCACATACCTTTCTCAATTTTATGCACCTAGATATATATAAGCCTTTAACTCATACATTAGTCATGCACTTACATCACATATAACACATATGCATATGATGTAATACACTTACTTGCACGATATTAATATCCTTAACACTATATATGGTTTGAACCATTTCTTCAAACTCATCACCAGATTCAATTCAGTCCGTACCAGTAGACTATCTTTCAGATTGATCACCACATTCAATTTAGTTAATTATCAGGCTATCTTTAGACTTATCACTAGATTTGGTTTGGTCTATGCTATTAAGCTATCTTTAGACATATCACCAGAATTAGTTCAGTCATTTTATCTAGACCTATCACTAGATTCAATTTGATTAACTCTTTAGGACTTATCATTAGATTTGGTTCGGTCCATCTATAACTTATAAATATGAAGGCAAGTAGGCACCCATATTCGGTGTAGTTTTTTTTAGCTTTAACATCTTAAATTTCCCTTGAAAATGAGCAACCACTCTTATTTGGTATAACTTATCTTTACCTCAAGGTAAACAGGCACCCATATTCGGTGTAGTTTTCTTCAGTTTAACATCTTAAATTCCCTTAAAGGAAAGTAGGCACCCGTGTTTAGTGTAGTTTATCTTCCTCTAGAGGTGAACAAGCACCTAGATTTAGTATAGTTTTCTTCAATTTTAACATCTTGAAACTCCCTTAAAGGTAATTAAGCACCTGTATCTAGTGTAGCTTATCTTCACCTAAAAGCAAATAAGCACCCGTATTCAGTGTAAGTTCTTTTCAATTTGTTATTGTGATCTCTCTTAAAGGTAAGCAGGCATCCATATTTGATATAGCTTACTTTTAAACCATATCTATCTAAAAACTTCAAAAGCAAAGGCATGCTCAGGTCTAGTTGGATTTTCACTTCACCCAAAGACAAGCAGGCACCCATATTCGGTGTAGTTTATCTTCAAAATATCAATTCTTTTTTAAAGGAAAAATATAATTTAGGTCCAGCTAGTATTTGCAATTATTTAGAGGAAGGCATCTGTATTCGATGCAGCTTCACGCAAGGTAAGAATAACTTTAGCTGAGTATCTTAAACTCAAGTACTTTGATGTGCACTATTTTAATTTCCACATTTCCATAGCACACACCAAAAAAGGGGTAATTGTAATTGCCCTACTTTTGGACCTATGATAATAACTAGAGATAGGCTCAAGCAACGAGGTAAGGAACCCAAAACCTTAGTCCGTACGAACTAACCTAGTACAAGTTTGCCCAGACTTGATACCATGAGGTCTACACCAATTAAAAAATACCTAGTCTAGAATAGTAGGCCCATAGCCTGTGGTCCACCCAGATAAGCCAAAGCCCATATTCGCACGGATTATAATAGAATTAGCTTAAAACTAGGCCTAAGGCCTATGAACCACTAGGGTAGACCTAAAGCCCATGTTCACATGGACTTAGACAACCCTAATCTACATGGACCTCCCACTAAAAAAGCTTTTAAAGGTGTGATCTTCCTATTTGGACTCTAACTCCTAATCCTATTAGTACTCTACCTTTTTTGGATGGTAGAGTTATCCAATAATCTATAAATACCCCCTCTCAAAGGAGAATTAGGGGAGGAAAATTGGAGAATCCAAACCTATTATTCCAAGAGTCTAAGTGTTGACTCTAAAGCAAGAAGTGATCTACTAGCCCTTAGCCCACACTAAAATAAACAATCTTCATTTCTAAAACCTAATCTTTATGTTGTTACTTGAAGCTTATTCATAAGGTAAGATCTGAGGCTCATCTTGTTCATCATTATCATTCATCTGTATGGATTATTTGTATAAACCAATGGCCTCCCCAGATTAATTGATATATGACGTGGTTTTATATAATACCCACATTGATTATAGGAGTAGGTTATTATTATAAACTATTTTGATTGTATGTAATTACCTATTAAAATGATGTAATCATTCTAGAATTGACATTCTAATCACACAAACTTACCTCAATGTATGTGTTCTCGAGCAGACCCTTTTGTGATTTCCTTAAGAATGATCAAACCGAAGCAGCTTATAACTCAACCTAGGCCTCAACTCCTCAAGCTTAAAAAGATGAGAAGGAAGTTAAAGAAATCTGGGGCCACCCCTTTTTTATTACCTTAGAAGGGTGGAGTTGGACACCATAAGGTAGGAGTTTGACTTTTTATAAAAATTGGATGATAGGTTTGAGAACTTTGATTCTCAAAGGCCAATTAAAAAAATTAGTTTTATTATGGTGACTTTTTATTTGGAAGAATGATTTGAGAACTTCGATTCTCCAATGTCAATTTAGGAAAACAAATTTTATTGTGATAAATCCTATTTGGAAAAATGGTTTGAGAACTTTAGTTCTCAAAGGTTAATTTGGAAAAGATGAATTTTATTGTTGCAAATCTTATTGAGGAAAATGGTTTGAGAACTTTGGGTTCTAAAAAAGGTTAATTAGAAAAAATGAATTTTATTGTTGCAAATTTTATTGAGGAAGAATCATAATTTATTTTGTTTAATAAAACATCAATTTATTAGGTAAAAATATGATTGTGGCTATTATTTCTTTTTAACATGTAAAACCATTTTTCTACCTAATTCGACACTCATGGAATATTTCAGGATTGAAATTAGAGGTGTCACCCATGAATCGGGAAGTGGATTTAATTTGAGAACTTGGGCTCTCACATGCCAATTCTTAGAAAATGATTTTATTGTGACCTTTATTAAGGAAAATCAAACTCGATTTTAATAATAAAACACTAATTAATTAAGTAAAAATATTTTGATTATTTTTCCATTCACATGAAAAATCATTTTCCTAATTTATTACAACATTCACGGAATATATAGGGAAATGATTCGACTGAAAATTAAATTACAAAGTAATTACCTAAAATACAATCTAACCGAAAAATAAAAATTACATTTTGGAAGGCCTGAAATACAAACTAACAAATGAATGATAATAATAATCACAATCAGCTCCAAATAATCAAGATAACTTGCAAGACAATCACAGAAACAATATATTAGTATACGAAAAAAATAAAAAATTGGACAGAAATTAAATAAAAATAAAGGGGAACAAAAATATAAAATATTATACAAATAAATTACCACATCTAACTAGTAGATGGATAATGCCAAAAGAAAAATAAAATCAACACAAACAATCAAAAATATTATTTTAATGCAAAGCAAAAAATACACTGATAGGTAGGACTTAGATAAAATAGGCAGTCACCAAAAAAACATAAATTTTGGCCTAAATAAATTACCACATCTAATTAGTAGATGGATAATGCCAAAGGAAAAATAAAATCAGCCCAAACAAATAAAAATAATATTTTTTATGCGAATAAAAAATACAAAGATAGATAGGAAATAAAAGAAAATAAGTAGTCTCACAAATGCAAAAATATGTACAAATTAATTTACCACATCTAACTAGTAGATGGATAAAATGCAGAAAGAAAAATGAAAAAAGGGTTGGTCAACACATTAGTATGTTTGCCTTTAGAAAGATTTCAGATCGAATTGAATTTAATGCTTGAATATTGAAAAAACCCAAAATGTGGTGTGAAAATAATATTTTTTTGTGTTTTCTATGTGTTTCTCTCTCTAAAATATTTTCTCTCTTTAAAAATTAACCAACCCTGCTCAAAATGAGCTAATTGGCTTTTATACATGAACCCCGAGGCACAAATAGGCATTTTCTTTGATGAAAATAGTGGTTTTAGGCTCTATAACGGCTAAAACAGTCATTTTCGGACCTAAAATGCCCGTTTTGGGCAAAAATGGCCCAAACAGGCGTTTTGTGTGCGGCAATGCCCATTTTGGGCCAAACGGCCGGAACGGGCATTTCGAGATGGCCGTTTTCTCTCTGTTTTTTGAAGATAACTATAAAAAAATAATAAAAAAAGGATAATTTTTAAGAAAAACTTTGAGATCTTTGATTCGGACCTAAAAATCTAATTTTCAGGATTTTTGTTCTTCTTTATCATTATTAGGCAAACCGAACCTAAGAGTCCCCAAAACCCAGTGTCTACAGTTGCCCCCAACTTTAGGGAAGTGACTATAGAGTGTGTGATGTGACTTAAAGTTTAGTAAGGATAGAGACATGTACCTCAGGGTGATCTCTCCATAAGATAAGTGGGGATCGGCTCTAGTATAGTTTAGACAACACCGGGACATTACGCCTAAGATCGAGTTGGCTCAGGTGGAATTAAGATGTCACGCTTGAAAATCTCTCAAAAGGGTTACATCTGGTATGTCCTCTCTCTGTCTCTCACTCATCTTTCCTTTTCTCTCACTCTCTATTTTTTTCTCCCTCGTTCTCGCTCTCTTTTTTTTCTTTTTCTCTCCTCTCTCCTCTCCTCTCATCTCTCCTCTCTCTCTCCCCTCAGAAGTTAGGCAGCACTATAGATCTGCACTTGATGATTTACTTGATTTGATAGATTCAGGTAGTGCTAAGACATTGCACCTGAAGATAAGTTTAGTGAAACCTGAGCAGTGCTAAGACATTGTGCCTAGGTTTGGTTTGATCTAACCGATTCTCTTTTAGTCTATTTCCATCTCTTTGATTTGATTTGAGTTACCTCCTACGTGGAAATCAGGAAATAAACTTGTTAGCACTTCAGAGGTTAGTTATAACATGTATGTATGCTGTGTGTGTGAGTGCATTTACACACATTTTTTTTATCTCCTCTTCTCCTTTTTGTTTTTCGTTATTCTTATCTCTCTCTCTTTTTATTTAACTTGGTGTATCTCTCTTTTTATTTAACTTGGTGTGTCTCTCTTTTTTTCTCCTTTTTTTTTCCTTTTTTTACCTTTTGTTTTCCTTATCTTTTATTATTATTATTATTATTATTATTATTATTATTATTATTATTATTATTATTATTATTATCATTATTTAGTAGGCATTTATTTTATTATTCCATCCGTGCATTGATAAAAGCAATAGAACACGTCAATTCTATAAAAATGAGTATTTTAGGTACAAGCTTTTTGTGTCCTAAGGTATCATGAACAGATGAATATAATAAAAATAAAGTAAAATAAAGCGATGGTAAAATGAAATCTAAGGTGTCGGAGGCTATTTTTGGTCTCTCAGCCTCTGAATCTCTGCTTCTAAGGCCTCTAATCTCTGTGTTGTCAGTTGCTCAGACTCTTTAATTCTCACGCATAGGTCCGTATGATTATGCTAAAGCTGCTCTATCATCTAAGCCTACAGACCCTAGAAGAGTGACTCAATGAACGGCTAAGGTGGCCATGCTAAAGAGGATGGGCCTGCCATGTTAGTCCGCATCTCTAAGCAGGTCTCTTAGGAATCATGTCAGTCCCCAGGAGCTCCTCTAGCTCCAGCACGAATTAGTCATCCTCGGTTATTGGGTTACCCGCTTGCTAGTTCAACTCAGCCTCTATAAGTAATTCATAGCTAGCCAGTGCTCGGGAATGAAGTCTGGTGATGCCAATAGCTATGCAGGTGTCTTGATTGACTAGCAACTGCTGCTGGAGGGACTGGCCTAGAACTTGCTCCAGTATGCCTAACCTAAGTAGCAAAGTAGTAATAACCGTTCCTACCATGATTCCCTTCCCTGAGAATCAGCTTGCACGGTACAAGTGGTCTAAGATAGTTTAAGTTGGGTTGAATTAGATGCCATGCTCCATTGCTCAAAAGGTGTATAACTCGATCGGGTTTAGCTGACCAGAGCTACCAACTTAGCTAAGGCAGCTAAGAGAGGACACTCAGTGTAAATACCTATGCACTGGGTCTCGTATGGTAGATGCCTTGGTTCGACTGGTGTTGTAAGTGGTGCCCTGCTGACCAAGGAACTGCCACTACTTACCTAGGCTCTCAAGGACCTCTGTGTTCCCATCTATGGGTAACTATAATAATTTTGTGAACCATAAGAAAGAAATGTTATATCTACTTCCCAACACAGTAAAATGAATGGCAGAGGCATTATTTGGGTTGGCCTGTCAAAACCAGAATGTACTAAGAAATTCTAATGTCATGGCCTAGTAAGTGGCGAATTGTAGTAAGTAGAATTCTCTCCAACCTATCTAAGGAAGTAACTAGTCTACTCGATTTAGGATACCAAGGTCTTGAAGAGTCTGAGCACATATGTACTGACTCTCTACCTGAGTGACAGTGGCTAATTGTTTGTACCGATCTATCTCTTTATCAACAAGCCATCCTTGTACTGCTATATGCTCTGGCATAGGTTGACGGCGGGGGCAGCTCTATTGGCATGGCAGCATATTGTATGTATGCATATGTATATATGTGATGTGTAAGTACAAAGCATATGAAAAGGTAAGAAAATGATAAAAAAATCCACTGTTTATATAGTGGTTGGAAAATGACCATTTTGGCCATAGAAAATGGGCGTTTTAGTCCTTTAAAATGGCCGTTTTCTGAGGAGAAAATGTCCATTTTGATCCACGAAAATGGCCATTTTGGTTATCCCAAAATGCCCATTTTGAATGACTTAAAATGCTAATTTTCTATTAGAAAACGCATGTTTTCCAAGTGAAAGGCCCATTTTGACTATGATGTCCCCCCTTTTAAGTTATAAATACCCCAATACATTACATAGATATTTGTACTACTTAGGTCTTCACTTCTCCCGTGGATTAAAGTGGTGAATTCCTTAAAAGGCTTCATAAAATCCTTGATCTCCCTTTAACATGGTCCGTCCCCATCTTAGCTCCTTTTAATGGGCTAAAATTCCTTCGAAGAGTAAGACTAGACTGAACTTTCCTCAAAGCAGTGACTCGATTCTAGGATCCATATTTTCATGTCTTCCAATTTTCTCATTTAGAACTATGCCCCCTGTTTGAGGAATTTACCATGATTTTGGGCCTATCTTACTCACTTGATTTTCTGCCTTGCTGTCCAACTAGTGTTCCTTGTTATCCATATGAGGTCATCAACATACTGAATGTCTTACCATCCTTAGTGACTCAAGGGAGCTGATCTCCCTAAATGTACTACTAGATTATGCTAAAAGTTGCACTGATATTCCATCCCTTTGAGCTGGCACATATTTGTTCGTACTCTTCTCTAATTACCAGATGATTTTGGCTGAAGACCATTCAGGGGATTATCAATTGTTCAGCGTGCTCTAAGATTTAAAGAAGGGCTTGAATCCTTTTCCTTTAATCCTTGCTAAAACAATTCTAAGTTTGGATGCTGTAAAAGCTGGAGAAGTGGAATTCTTTCAAGGAAGCCCCCTCCTGCTTTAGGTTTTTTTTTAATAATAGACTGCTTCTATGGAAGAGGTTTTCACCCTTCGTTTGACTTTTTTTTTAGGTTTAGCTATGAGAGAAACTTCATTTGTTGGTTGATCCTCCACCTCATGCTATTGGATCTTATTACTTAAAGACTTGCTATCTCGAGTCGTTACACATCGCTTTACGAATATTGAAGAATGGGCCTCTTGGTTGAGTTCATTAATAGATAATACTATAAGTTTTAGAAATCCATAGATTCACTTATAGTACATGAGGTAAAGTGGTCCGTCAGGTTATGTTCCTCTAGTTGGCTTTCACAAGGTTACTTTCTGCATTCCTAACCATTGTGTGAGGTAGTTTGGCGAAACCCAAAGCATTGTGACTCATCCACTATCTTTTAGAGGAGGAGGTATATCTATTACCTTCATTTCTAGCTATCATGTCCTGTGGCAACAATTGCCTTTGAAGTCAACCATTGCTCTTGGTGTCGCTTTTAAGTTTCACACATCAAATGCGTATAAAGTATGGGTAACTAGCCTTACTTGAGACAACTGATTCCACTGGTTGAGGCTGAATGATGAGGGCAGCAACAAGAGATAAAGAACTTAAAAATAAAGGATCATAGAAAGAAAAACAACTTTTCTACTTTTGTAATGTTCTTGTTTATTGTGTGTAATGTCATGTCTCTTTAGTTTATAAAATGCTCAATCATGCTTATTAAAGTGGTCCTATTCTAACAACATCATATTGGCATTCTATGATAATCACAACTAGACATTAATGCAACAATACATTTCTTCTTTTAATCAAGGTAGTTCTTAAGTACATCTTAAACTCTTATCGCCAATCAACCTGTGAGGGTTTTTTTGATTGACTATTTTCTCTCAACCCCTAATTTTTACATAGGATGCCTTTTTTTTTATTTTCACCCTATCGGGGTGCCCAATTTTAGCAAGGCCACTATTTACCGATTTTCGACCCTAGGGCTATTATTTCTCTTCTTTTTCTCTTTTATCTGCCTTTAGCCATAAAGCCTCTCAGTCTATCCAAGTTCACAGGTTCCCTTAGCTCATTTCTATCACAATTTGCAAGAATAGCAGTGCCTTTGGGTAATACTCATTTTAGGATGAACAGACCTTCCCAATTTAGCTTAAACTTTCCTCTTGGATTAAATAGTCCTAGTCTTATATGCTTGAGGACTAGCTCTCCTTCTTTTAGTTTACAATCCTTCACCCTTTTACTAAAGGCATGTGCTATCCCTTTTTGGTAAATTTGATTGTGATAATTAGCTTTTAATCGCTTTTTCATTTAGCAAATTTAGCTGCTAGAACCTTTGTTTGACCCAGGTGGTCTTAAGAATTTTTGGCTCTATTGCTACTCTCAATGGCTGTAGTTCAACCTCTATTAAAAGCATTGCATCTATCCCATACACTAGAGAGAATGGAGTAGCACCCGTTGAGGTTCTTATTGTAGTCCTATATCCCTATAAAGTGAAGGGAAGCTTGTCTGCCCAAGTTTTAGCCAAAATCCTTTTAATGTTCTTATTTGCTACTTCGATCGCCCCGTTGGCTTAAGGTCTATAGGGAGAAGACTTATGATGTTGGATCTTGTACTTTTGTAAGAAGGGCTTTATTTTTACTTGGAACTGGACACTATTTTCTGACACTATATGGTGTAGAACCCCATATCTACAAATCAAATTCTTCTCTATGAATCTGATCATTTCTTTTGCCCCCAGCTTCTTAAAAAATTCTACTTCAACCTATTTCGAGAAGTAATCGATTGCCACTACAATGAACCGATGCCCATTTGAAGCTATTGGATGTATCTCTCCTATTATGTCAATCCCCTATGCAGTGAATGGCTAAGGAGACAATAATCTATGGAGTTCAGACACTAGCATATGTTTCAAATCTCCGTATCGCTAGCACTTATGACACCCTTATGCATAATTTGAGCAATCATAATTAATAGTGTGCCAAAAGAATCCTTGGCGCATAATCTTTTTGGCTAACTCTAGACCATTCATGTGTGTACCACATGAGCCTACATGTATTTCTTCCATAACCTTTTTCGCTTCTTATTCTTCTAAGTAACAAAGTTGAAGACCATCTACCTACCTTTTGTATAGAATCCTGCCTATATTAATGAATTGAGTTAATAGCCTTTTTAATACCTTTTTAACCTTATACATGGCTTCCTCAGGAAATTCTCTATTCTTTAAGTAATTTTGGATGTCACAGAACCACGGCTTTTCCTTGCTCTATTTCCATGACCTGATCCATTTCATAACAAGGCTTTTTAGAATAAGAAATGAAAACTAATTTCATAACTATCCCTTTTGAATTGTCCCATATGGAAACTAAGGTAGCCAATATATTTACTAGTTGATTCTCATCTCTTGGAACATGACAAAAAGTACAGATTTCAAATCACCCATTAATGTGCTTCAGACATTCGGCATATGGCATCAATTTTTCTTCACGTATGGTCCACTCTTTATTGGCTTGGTGGACTACCAACAATGAATCCCC